>JAKVIS010000889.1:0-47618 GCA_033119425.1 Bufotes viridis | reverse complement strand
AAACTGGTGTCACTAGGAGAATGATTATAGCGAGTTCACTATCTTCCATTGGTGGTGTAAGAGATTGCCACTCACACTCATCAGAAACTTCTCTCATGTATATCGTGGCAACATAGATACTTTCACTTCAACGAGGCAAATTGAGTCCAAAGGATTCATCTCGGGGCTCTGTTTGATCTGTTTGCCATTTGTTTCAGTTTTTTTGACAGTATGACATGGTAGACTAATCTGTCTGGCAAAAAAGATGTAAAGGAAGGGCAAGCAGGTCCAACTGAGTCAGAGGTGTAAACTTTTAGACTCCGTCTTCCACCAAGTGAACAGATCGGTTGCACTATGCATATGATTAAAGTTTTCGGGAATTCAAATGTATATCCCCTGACGGAAATCCCAGTGTGACTCCAGCCTAAGATACAATAAATTTGGCATATGTCATGCTCAATATGTAACACTTAGGCTGCATTCACATGGACGAGTTTTCCGCGCGGGTGTAATGCGTGATGTGACCGCATTGCACCCGCACTGAATCCAGACCCATTAATTTCAATGGGTTTGTGTACATGAGCGTTGTTTTTTCACGCATCACTTGTGCGTTGCGTGAAAATCGCAGCATGTTCTATATTCTGCATTTTTCATGCAGCCCTAGCCCCATAGAAGTGAATGGGGCTGCGTTAAAAACGCATTGCATCCGCTAGCAAGTGCGGGTGCGTTGCGTTTTTCACTGACGGTTGCTGGAAGATGTTGTATGTAAACCTTCAGTTTTTTATCACACGTGTGAAAAACGCATCAAAACGCATTGCACCCGCACGGAAAAAAACTGAACAACTGAACGCAATCGCAGGCAAAACTGAATGGCTTTGCCTGTGAAATCGCACAGTTTTCACTGAACGCATCCGCAACGCATCCGGACCTTATCCGGACACGCTCGTGTGAACCCAGCCTTAAGGCTAAATTTATGAAGACCGGCGTTTTAGAGGCCGGTCTTAATAAATCCCTAGGCTGGCGGTAGATCCTCCACCAGTTCCAAATGTACCGGCCTGTCCCTTAAATTGTCCAAGCCACACCCACAATTTTAGACATAGCATGAAATAAGCGAAGAAAATAATATTTTGCCATTGTTATATGAGTTTCATTGTTATGTTGTTCACTATGCAGTTAAAATCACATGCTACTTTTATTCTGTGGGTCAGTATGATAGCCAAATTCATATAGTATTTCTTATGTTTTAAATATCATTGCATTGCTATTTTCTGACACCCAAAATTTTTTATATTGCTGTCATTAGAGGTGTATAAGGGCTTTTTCCCCCTGACGGTCTGTGTTTTTCATTGGTACCATTTTGAGGTGCGTATGACTTTTTAATAATTTTTTATGCTTTTTTTCGAGACAAGTGACCATAAGAACATTGAATCAGCCATTTATATTTTATTTTTTTCTATTACACTATTTACCATACAGGAGAAATGCCTTTAAAGATTTATATTTAAATGGTTCATGTATTTTCAGAAACAGAGATATTAAAGAGGTTCTCCGGCTTTTTCATATCGATGACCTATCCTTGGAATAGATCATTAATATCAGATCGTCGGGAGACCGACACCTGGCACCACCGCGATCGGCTGTATGAGGAGACGGTGTGCACAGTGCACGCGTGCCGTCTCTCTTGAGGCTCAGGTCTCTCTGTAACTGCAGCATCCTCTCCACATTGACAGGGCCAGACGTGATGGCGCCTTCTCTGACTGACTCTGTCTATTAAAGTGTAGAGGATGCTGCAGTTGCAGAGAGAACAGAACCTCTAGGTGTAATGGTAACGCCCCCATTGCTCCTAGATGCTCATTTGCATATATTAAAGCATCATTTTTCTCAGCAATGCGGGCACATAGGAACATGGATTAACTTTCAGTTTCCAGGTGCATATGCAACAGGGCAGCCAGTTTCATGGGTATAAAACTACTGACAGATGCCCTTAAAATGGAAACATACTAATCCTTACCCCAACATTTCGGCTTCCACTGATTCGTGGGCAGTAATACAAATGAAGAAGAAGAGAAAAGAAATATCCAGATGAGATAATAGATGAAGTAAAGGAACTAGATAGAAAAACGTTTTATGAAGTTAAACCCACACTGAACCCTACGAATAATTCTGAATTCAACCTAATTCTTCCCTACAATTTTCGGTCAAAACAAGTTGGACAAATTATTAGACGCCATTGGCACTATATCCTTAGGGTACTTTCACACTTGCGTTATTCTTTTCCCGCATAGAGTTCCGTTAAAAGGGCTCTATGCCGGAAAAGAACTGATCAGGCATATACCAATGCATTCTGAATGGATAGAAATCCGTTCAGTTTGCATCAGTATGCCTTCCGTTCAGTCATTGTCAGGCGTTTTGGGCGGACATAATACCGCAGTTTGATGCGGTATTATGTCCGTCCAAAATGCCTGATCAGTCACCGGAATGCCAGATCCGGTATTATTTTACATTGACTTGTATTAGGCATTGAAGGACGTTGTAAAACTGTGAAAAAGACTGCAAGACGGATCCGTCCATCCGCATGACAAGCGGAGGGACAGATCCGTTCTTGCAATGCATTTGTAGACGGATCCGCATCCGGATCCGTCTGCAAATGTTGTCAGTTGTGACACTAAACGGCGATTCCGGCAGGCAGCTCCAACGACGGAACTGCCTGCTGGATCACACGAACGCAAGTGTGAAAGTAGCCTTAGGGATAAAGGTATTGGTCCACTTTTACCCACAAGTACTAAAATTGTATACACCAAGGCTTCCAACTTGGGTATACAGATAGCACCCTCAGTAAAACATAGGTATAAAAACAAGGGGACCATAGAGAGTTGGTTGAAACCTCATGGTTTTTTTCAGATGTGGTAAATGTGTGGGATGTAAAAAAGCTAATTTTTCGAGGAAAACAATGAAGATCACCTCAACACAGAATTCCTTTGTAATGAACATCAAGCACTTCCTAACCTTCAACTCCGCCAGTGTGATCTACTTGATCCAATGCCCATGTAAAAAACAATATATTGGTAGACCCCTAAAAGGAAGAATATCGGAACATCTAAATAATATTAAAAAAGGTTGCGATACAAATCCATTATCTAAACACTTTAAAGAAGTTTACAATAAAGACCATAATGGTTTAATATTCATGGCATTGGAAAAAGTGGAGAAACACAGGCGGGGCGGCAATCATATAGAAAGGATGTCACGAGCTGAATCCAGGCGAATTTATGATTTTGGAAGCCTCGTACCAATGGGTTTAAACGCAGAATTAGAGATTTTCGTCTTCCTCTAGAATGGGAGATGTGCTCGGACACCGACGGAGAATTGTATGTCAGGCTGTTTATCAGCACTGCAATTCTCTCTTGGTGACGAGCACATCTACCCCTTTTTTCATCATGGAAAACAATTTCCGGATATAGAGAAAAATGTATTCATTTTTAGAGAAGAAAAGCTTTTGAGAGATAAAAGTGCAACCAAAATCAGGATTTAACTGTACTTTGGGAATCCCTCTCTGTGTATCAATTGGATTGAGTATTTGCAGAATATTTGTTACAAAAAAACATAAATAATATGATTTCTAAGATTCTATAATGAAAATGACTTGAATAAATAGGTATTTATGAGATATCTTCCATTGAACATGTTAATAGAGCAGATTTGCAAACAATATACAAAAACCGCAACCATGAGATAAAAAACGCATGATTACCGCATGCAAACCGCAAGTCCTGACTTGATGAAAAAAAATTCTAAACTAATGGACTATGGCCAACTATACCAACTAGAAGATGTTCCGATATAAAGTGAACGTAGAAATAACATAAAGACTATGCAAATTGAGAAGATTCAATCTGGATCAATCCAGTCCAGATTTTGCATATGGTGATTAAAGGGTATAAAAACCCGCCATCAATACATAAGTTATGCTGCCACGGGAGAGGGGGAAAGAGATCCCTGAAACGCGTTTGGCGTAATATTCCAAGTCAACCAGAAAAATCTGACTTTTTGTCTGCTAAAACAGTGCACTGTTGGGACTTCCTGGAGCGCTCCACATAACAAATTTGGACTAAAGTCTCTATGCTAGTGTGTATCCACGGAGAGACAGACTGGATCGCACATCCACAACGCTTAACCCTTGATATGTGCTATTCAGCTAACTTACTATAGTACTAGTCCCCCATATCGCATGCAACTATTGGAGACATTAGTGTACATTTTGATCAAAAGGTAATAAGCCCACTCACCCCATCACGGTTGTCTCCTAGAGTGGGTCTATGCTAGTCCAAAAATCCCAGGTGTACCTTTCCGACTGCCTGACCTTCACTCTATGAGTACCGACCACATGACCTGCACACTACGGGCAGAGTGGGGAACGCTGACTCAAAGGTAGCCGGGACGCCGGCTTGCGGTCGGTTCACACACCCGATCGTAAGTGTCTGAAGGCAATAGAGAGAAGCCTGTATATACCTCAGCAGCCGAATAAGTGTTAGAAGACTCCGGAGGTGAGCCCACATATGTGGGACAAATAAAGTAACACTAAAGGACTGTACCTACCTGAGTTCCGATGAATAGTCTTGTGAATATGAAGAGTTTGACTAGTATATGTGACTGAAGTGATACAGGACTGCGGAGCTTGTATATTTTATACAGAAACTGGAAGTGGATTTCAATATCGGACACCCAATCTCATATTGTGGTTTGCATTGATATAGATTGATTGCCGCTATTATTATACTATGGGCATGCCCAACTGAACGTTGCTACATTTTAGATATTTATGTGAATACTGTTGCGGCGAATTCATCCGACATCTAAACCATAGTATCCTAATAAAACAAGAGGACCCATGAGGAATCGGCTGAATCCACAGCTTGTTGATTTGTTTTATATGCCAATATTGTTATTTCTTTTTTGAGGTGGATAGTTTTATTATTAGGTTGTTTTATTAAATATTTATGGAATCATACAACTATCCATATGTATGACATATGTGTGAGTGCCTATTACTAGCTATTTTTTGTCTTAATTTGAAGGGTGAATCAACTAGATTCGAGCACCCGCCATAGCTGCTGGTGAGTGAGCCATTTCCATATGGATTTATCCAGTAATACAATTGTGAATGGTGATGTTGCTGATTCTCTCATCTTCATTGGGGCCCAAGTCACTTTTAACAAGACTTTCCTTAGGAATGCATATTTTCTTCCATCTTACGGGCCTCTTATGGGGGGGTACAGATTTTCCGGGCCCTCCCTCTATCTATAAGATGCTTTGTGCAATGAGTGCATTCAGATATATTTACATCAAAATGGATTCATCCAGTTCACCCAAGAATAACGGTTCTGTGTGGTAAACATGTCGGGGCCTAACACATGTGCACAAAGCGTTGGAGCCGGCTAGGCAGATGTTCTGCCTCTTGGCAATGGCAGGGGGGGTCAGGGGATAATCTGTGTGACAGTCACATTTTTCTTCAAACGAGCGTGACATTCTTGCCGTATACGTGAACATCACACACAATGTGCACAAGTGTCTTGTTCTGCTGGGGATGAGGTTATGAAAAGAAGGAAGATCCGTGTGATGATGAGGTGCGATGAGTTAACAGCCGCATACTCCCATCTGCTTCACACCTTGATGGCATCAAATTTAATGTATAGATGTAGCAGTGCCGAATTTGTCATTTGACTCTTTAGGGCTGCATTATCTTTGTATATGTATTATGATGCTCTGCAAAATTACATACGGTGCATTCTCCATAGTTTTGCCATGTGACAATATCTTGGTAGATGTTGGGAACGATGAGTTGAGAAGGGATCCTTGGTTGGTCTAACGTTATCCCTCTTTGCTGTGGGCTGTGTGAATCCTCCCGGGGCCCCCAATCCGTAATCACTGCAATGCTAACCTCTTCTACAAGGCAAGGTTAGCATGTAGAAAAGAATACTAGAAGAACTGGGCATCTTGTCTGGGGTAATAGGGTAAGACAGCATGGCCCTCTCCAGCAGTAGATTTATTTAGCTTTTTTGCTCTGGGGCCCCTCTCCATCGTATGCATACCTGCATGCTTACCAAAATTGTAGTCGGCAAATTCGGGCCACGTACGTCTCACCCCTGAGGACACCCTAAACCCAACCCCCACTTATGAATGGAGCCTATATAAGCCCTGCCCATTTTTGACTTGGGACATCCTGAATTTGCTGGAGCTTTGCCTGAAAATTTGAGATAGCCCCTGGAAATTTGGGACTAACAGCAACTATGATACCTGTAAGGATGTTTGGCTTTTTCTAAATGCCATAGTCCAAATGGGGTGTAGCTTTATGGTGTGCTAGTTGCACTGGGCCTGATGCCCAAATGGGCTCAATGGTCCCTATGCCACTTAAAAAAATACTGGTATTATCATGGTAGGTGATGGGCCCTGCTTCAGATTTTGCATTGGGTTCAGAAAGATCCAAGTTACATCTCCAAGGCAAGATTTATCCAACTGGTGGCCAAGGGGTTTGAAGAAGCTCTGTAGAGCTCTCTGTCGTCTTCTAGTTCCCAGATTCCCCTGGTTCTCTAGGAGGACATTAGATGAGCGAAGTTTTGAAAAATTGGATTCAGCAGCTTTGCCAAAGTTCAGCAAGAAATTCAATTAGTTATGAATGAATTCTTCTCAAATCGCTGTGTTAAAACCCTATTCTGCCTATCAATCAATGGGACCATTTTTAATGACTGCTTAGACAGAAGTGGCCATTAAAAACGGTAACGCACTAGTGCAATATTGCCTTTTCAGTTTATAAAAAAAAAATCACTCACCTCATCCACTTGCTCGCTCAGAGGCAGTCCGCTCCTCTCTCGGGTGAAAAAGAGCATCACCACGTAATCACTCTGGGAGATCACTGTGATGTCATCACACTGAGAGCTTGTCCTTCCACAGTTCTTTTCCACTTAAGAGAGGAGAGGACTGCCTCTGCACAAGCAAATGGATGAGGTGAGTATTTTTTTCGTTCTTTCTAAGACATCTCTAGGATTTGTTACCATGAAGCTTGAGGAAATTTGGCTTTGTGGCAAATCAAATTTTTCCTAAACTTCGGATTGAATTCCACTTTGGATGCTTCGATTCACTCAACACTAATTATTAGTATATATTATTTGCCCAGTAGCCAGATATGCATAATAGGTATCTAGCGTTTTCTTCAGTACATTAGAACACAACAAATTTCTGTCCAAAATGTCAAATTTAATGCCTGAAAACCTCAAAGTTTATGTGAGACTGTCCTTAAACCTCCTGCCCTGCTTGTCTCGTTCAGGAGCTCTTCAGAGTGCTTCATGAATTGGAGAGTTACACTTTGTAGACCCCACCAAAAAGTTCCCCATATGTTAGCTTTCTGGAAGTTGCAATGTACAGTATGTTTGTGGCACATTATCGACTACAACTTGTGTGACGTCTGACCCTAATGCATTTGTGACCCTAAAGATTTGAAGGAGTGTCCTCCCTTCCTGAACATTTTCACCCCACCATCCCCAAAATTGAAAATCGGAAAGAGGTATGGATGCAGACGTGTACTTGAATAAACTTGCAATAAACTTGCGTCATCCAAATGATACTTGATCTTTCTCTTGGCTCCAGGTAAACTTGAATACTTTGCCTTATCTCTCTGCTGCTGTGCTAATCTCTGGATTCAGTCTGGTCCCTATAAGCTTCAGTTACTGTTTCTTATAAGAGTGAGGTATCCTGTGACTTATTTTGCTGAGTAGGGTGTCTTTGGCATGGTTTTCCCTCTCAGAGTTACTAAGTCCTTTTGTATATCAGAAATGGGCTGCTCCCTGAGCTACTTTCCCAAAGCTCCTGCAGCAGTAGGGGGAAAAAACTTTCCCTCATCGCACCATGCTGCTTCACTCTCTTACTCCAACTCTCAACTCAACTCCAGCTTCCTGCAAAACCCTTTCCTTGGTAGGAAGCGGGACTAGCTCACTACTGGCCAAAAAGGGGGGAGGGGGGAGAATGGAATGAAAAGTACATGAACATAACAATTTTTGCATATACCAAAATGACAATTTGCTGGTGGTGGTACAGTTGGTGGTACAAACCAATACAATGGCAACAAACAGGCTAGTAATTGGAATATAGGAGTGGTAGTGTCCCTCTGGGTCACTATATATATATATATATATATATATATATATATATATATACCCTATATACTTGTGTCTTAGGCATCTGGGCTGAAATTCTGTTCTTCTGTTCAATTTTGGGAACAGAAAAAAAACTAAAATAATGCTGGTCCAATATCCATCATATGACAGACACCAGTGGTGCCCGACGGACCTCATTCATATTGGGATCTGTTGGGTTTCTGTTAAAGGGGTTGTGCAGTGGGTTAATAGTGATGATGACCTATTCTCAGGATAAGTCATCAATTTTAGATTGCTGGGGGTCCGACTCCTGGTACCCCCACCGATCAGCTGTTTGATGAGGTAGTGTCCCTGCTTCCTCTTCATAATTTCCTGCGCGTCGTCTCACTTGTAGAGTTGGTGCAGTGTAATTCAACACATTCACTTGAATAGGACGAGCATTTGTAATTACACTGCGCCACCTCTACAACCAGATGAGGTCATTATAGAGAGGAGGTAGCGCTCACATGATCGCAGCTACCTCTTCAAACAGCTGATTGGTTGGGGTGCCAAGAGTCGGACCCCCACCAATCTGATATTAATGACCTACCCTGAGGATAGGTCATCAGCTTTTACCCCTTTAAGATGTCTTTCATTTTACTGGGGGGAAAAATGGCTACAATGCTACAATATTTTGTCCAGCACTGAATCTCCAACACAGGTGTGAACCGACTGCAGGTAGGGACAAGAACAGGTAGGGAAGAAGGGCCGAGAAGGTGGTGGGCAAGGTCTGCAGATCCTTTCCAGTTGCACTGTGTGTGTGTTCGGCATCTCGGGTAATTGCATTATTTTCCGTATGATTAAAGAGGCCGCGTAGCCGACACTCCATAATCAATAGAAATTGAGTTCAGTAATTTCACATTATATCCTCACAGTTACAGAAACATTCGTTACAGTTAAAACCACAGGGACGTGTCTATAGAGATAAGTGATGAATATGTGGAGGCCGATTCCTGGAAGAACGGGTGTCTACACAGACGGGAATATCAGGGTACATCCAAGAGAAGTTGCTATTGAACAGTTGAACTGCACATTAGTGATACACAGACTTTCAAGATAAATGACTTCTAATCCGATTCGTGTAACAGATGGAAATTTCTACTTAAAGAGGACTGTCGCTTCCCCTGACATGTCTGTTTTAGTAAATAAATGTATTCTACATGAAATGACAATCCTGGAGCATCTATTCTTATGACGCGATGTTGTGGCATTCCTCTATTATTCTTGCTAGAAGTTTAGGAGTAAAGTTATCCGTTGGGGGGGGGGGGTCCCAGCATAGTCTGGCACTGTCCAATCAGACTGTCCAGAGACATGCCTCCAACTGTTCGTTTATTCATAAACTTCTAGCAGGAGTAATAGAGGAATGAGACAACATACTGTACAGTTATAAGAAAAGATGCTCCAGAATCTTTGTAGAAGTAGTTACCAGAGCAGACGTGTCAGGAGTGGTGACAGGACCTCTTTAATACACCAGTAGTCCTCTGACAAAGCAAATTCTATAGCGATTCATCATTTATTACGCCTGTTTTTGGCAAGGGAACTGGCGTAGATTTAAGCAAGACCCACGACCACCGGTAAAGCGCGTAAGTTATGTTTTAAGACAACTTAGGCCTCTTCCTCAGGCATAATACAAGACACTCTTCTAACATGTCCGAGGAAGAGGACAACGCGTCTTAAAAGCTCACTATGGAACATCATCGCTCCATTAAAAGGTATCAGACCTGCAAGACTCGTAATTTCCTTCGCCTAATGGGAGCAGTAAACCAGCTTAATGCTGACTGTATCCATGTAGATACAATTCTAGGCCCCTTTCAGGAGCTGCTTGACACCAGCATACTGTTAACCACCCGCAGTTGGATCATGCACTCAGACTCAGGTTCTCAGACGATGCAGGTTCTCACTGTTCATCGAGAAATGCCCCCCATCTCCCCTTGTGCCCCATAGGCTGCCACTTTGGCGCTGTACACACTGCCAGTCATGGCTAAGGGCAGGATGTCTTATATTTTTACTCCATACTTACATATGCGGTCGCCATGGACAATTATATGGCGATATATCATTAGGAAGGTCGACCCTTTAGTTGGTCGGCCTCCGCTAGCCTTCACTTCTGTACAACTTTCCTCTCTGTCACTTCAAGCAGTGAATAAAGTGAGCAGAACGGTAACCTGATCACACAGAATGTATTTACGCTGGCGGGTCTGGCTCGCTAGGAGCTCGGCTTTTGCAGAATAACCTCTCCTCCTACACATCCAGACATATCCGTGTACATATTTATTTCTAAGCACCTCCTGAGGTTATTTCCTTGTAATGCGTAGATGGTAAATTATTGAGTACGGTAGAAGGATTACTATGTATTACCTGCTTCAGTATGGGGATAATCAACTGAGGTGGAACGGGGTGTTTTGTGCTGCTGTAGATGCTCAGCTCAGTGTGCAGCCGCTTTGGTTATTTTATCATTATGTCCCTTTCGATTCCCCTTACATTGACATTAAATACTGACTTTTTTTTTGGTAATCAGCACTTTCAAGGTATGGAAGCTTGTGGGCTCGAGGGGAGGCCCAAGAAATTAAAATTTGGTCATACAGTTCCAAGCGGTTTTAGCCATCTGGTTTAGTACATTTTGTTAAAGGGAGTCTGTCAGCAGTTTTGACCCTGCTGAACTGCTGACAGCACTAGCAGGACAAACATATGTTTTTCTAGAGATTTTCTCATCTAGTTTAGGGCATGTTTATATCTCTATGAGCCAAAGCGGACAACTGCTAAGTAAGGCCTCTTGCACACGAAAGTGTGCACCCCGCTCCCGTATTGCGGATTCGCAATACACGGGCACCGTTCCGTGGTCATTTCGCATCACGGATGCGGACCCATTCATTTCAACGGGTCCGCAAATCCGGAGATGTGGAATGGTGCGGAAAGGAATGACGGAATGGAAAACATACGGAAGGATTACGGAGTGCTTCCGTGGGGTTCCATTCCGTACTTCCGTCCTGCAAAAAGATGGAACATGTCCTATCTTTTTGCGGAACGGGCAGATCGCGGACCCATTCAAGTGAATGGGTCCGCGATCCGCTGTGGCTGCCCCGCGGTTGGTGCCCGTGCATTGTGGGCTGCAATTTGCGGTCCGTAGCATGGGGTTCGTGTTAAAGAGGCCTAAGAGTAGACCTCGGTCATCCATATATTGGGTGCTTCACCATTCAATTGATTGGTCAACTTGTAATACCATATTTCCCCTGCAGTGGTCACTACAGGGGAAATGTATTGCTGGATGAGGCTTTCCTCGACATAAAAGGTGTTATCACTAGTTTCAGGAGTCAGATCTATTGACGAGTGAAGTATTGTAAAATTCGATTCGGCTGCTTCGACGAATTTTTTAAAAAAATTCGCTTCCTTGGGAATTACTTTATCAAGAAGCGCATTTTTTTGTAAGTAGTGGGTGCAATGACAGGGAGTGGCATTGTACCCCTTAGATGCTGCATTCATAGCTGATCTGCAGCTTCTGACAGTAATAACACAGTGTAAAAATAAATAAAAAAAAAGTCATACTTACCTCATCCATTTGATCGTGACAAGCTGGCCACTGCCATCTTGATTGAAGATCTAGCGCAAAATCTCACACGGCCCATTATGACGCCATGACATAGGCCGGTGTGGTGATGTCATATATCACCATGCACGAGATTTCATAAGAGATCTTCAATAAAGATGGTGGCGACCGTCTTGTCGCGATCAAATGGATGAGGTAATTATGATTTTTTTTGTTTTACCAACATACAGGGAAAATCGATTCGCACGAAGCACAAGGAAATTTGGCTTCACGCTCAATCGAATTTTCCCTGAAATTCAGATGGAATTGATTCTCTCAACACTAGTCAGATCCACAGCCAGAACACAATTGCCACTTAGAGAAGGGGCAGTTATCATGAGCCAATTGCTTTTCGGCTGATATCACAATTTGTTTTTACATTTTTTCCAGAATGGTCATTAAAAAAACATGAGTTGGCGACATAATAGTTATTATTATTTATGATTAAAGAGCCATTTATTCCATGCCGCTGTACATATGAAAAGGGTATAAATGCATAATGCAAACAGAAGTCCAATAATACTAGTACTAACATAATCAGGGCTTTGCTTAGCTGCGATACTTGGCAGTAGTTAGAAGGGTTGTACAGAATTAGAAAAACATGGCTGCCTTTTCCACAAAACAGCACTGGACCAGTCTACAGACTGGGTGTGGTATTAGAGTTCAGTGCCATTTACTTTAGGCCTCATGCACACAACCGTATTTTTTTTCCGTACTCGATCTACATTTTTTGCGGATTTATTTCAATGGGGCTGCAAAAAATGCGGTCAGCACACCATATCCACATGTGTGCATTAGAGATGAGCAAATTGAAATTGACGAGGTGGAATTCGTTTCGAATCGCAGGAAAAATTTGATTCGCACCGCAGCCAGCCCTGTGATGTCACAGCCCTTTAAATAGCATCAGACATCTTGGATTCAACCATTTTCCATTGTACTTAGTGCAGGGAGAGACATTAGCAGGTGCTAGGGAAAGTGCTAGGTACTTGAAAACTTTTTTTTTTTGCTGAATAGAAGTTCAGGGAAGGATCATTAGAAGTGTAGGGAAAGGATAGGGAGGAATTATTCCATGGTATTGAAGCAGAACAGGGTTCAGTAGAGGAGTGTACAGCCTGGGTAATAGGAACAATCCTATTACACCTGCTGCACTGACTGCGGATCCAAATTGCCATTATACAGCTCTGTAATTCCAGCAAACCATTCTTGTTATTGGGGTGCAAGTGCTGTGTGATACAGTCATTAACAGAGTGTATTACTAGGAAATATTTCTACGTCTTATTAGCCATTGTTCGGTTAAGTTATATGTTCTAAAGCATTTTTTGGGGTGTATTAATGCAAAAAAAAGGGCTTATTAACCATTGTGCGGTGAAGTGAGAAAATGAAAGCGTTTTTTGTCGTGTATTAGTGGAAAACAAAAAGTATTATTTGACGTTCACCGGTGCAGTTATATGTTCTAAAGCCTTTTTTGGGCGTGTATTAGTGGAAAAAAATAAGGGCTTATTTGCCATTGACTGGTGCAGTTATATGTTCTAAAGCCTTTTTTGGGGTGTATTCCTGGGGAAAAAAGGGCTTATTGGCCGTTGCGTGGTGAAGTTACAAAATTACAGCCTTTTTTGGCGTGTATTAGTGGAAAACAAAAAGTATTATTTGCCGTTCAGCGGTGCAGTTTTATTTTCTACAGCCTTTTTTGGCGTGTATAAGTGTAAAAAAATAAGGGCTTATATTTGATGTTCAGTGGTGCAGTTATATGTTCTAAAGCCTTTTTTGGGGTGTATTAATGGAAAAAAAGGGGTTTATTAGCCATTGTGTGGTGAAGTGAGAAAATTACAGCCTTTTTTAGCGGTGTATTAATTTTCTTTTTATTTATTTATTTGATCTAACAGTATGTCAGACAGAGAAGTGACAGGCCCTGCACAAGGGAGGGGCAGAGGCCTAAATGTTTCTGGCGCAGGCACAGGTCACAGCAGAGTAAGGGGGCAAGGCAGCAGGGGTCACCTCGAGAGGCCTGAGCTCCTGGTGTCATCTAGCAGTCGTCAAGTGTTGGTGGGTTCGTCAGACACAACCCTTAGTTGGCATGGCCCGGGAGCAGGCCCTGTGCCCTCATCTGTCCTCAACCTGCCTCTGTCCTTTTCTGTTCCCTCAGCCAGAGAAGTATTATATGCTTTGGGCTCAGCTCCACTAAACAGTGAGGACGAGCTACTAGAGGACAGTCAGCAGCTACTGTCGAGCCAAGATCTGGAGGAGACATCCGCCACATCGGTAGGTGGGCAAGTAGTTAGGAGGAGAGTGGCATGGGAGCTGGTGTTGCGAGCGGTCAGACTCCTGAACCAGAGACCATTGAGTAGGACATCAGTGACATGCAGACAGTACTCGATGATGATGATGTAGCTGATCGCACTTGGGAGCCGGGTGAATCGGGGCTTCATTATCATTGGGAGAAGAGGGTGGCAGTTTGCCCGTGAGGCAGCGGCGGAGCCAGCAAGTCACCAGAGTTGCCGGGAGTCAGCAGGGTGGCAGCAGTGGGAGGTCAGTAGCCAAACGTGCCCGGAGTAGACCACACGCTTCGCAGGAGCCTACCTGCCCAGAAAGTAGTGGTGCGTTGGTTCAAAGAAGCAGTCTGTAGCAGTCAGTCAATGTGTAGTGTGTGGCAGTGTGAACACTGATGTGTGCAGCGAAGCCCCAGGGAAACCGTCAGACAGGGCTGTTTTGCACCGAGAGCGTGTCACCAAGGTGCCTGGCCTTGGTGGAGTGAAAGCCCAAGTTAAGTATTAGTATAGCTGGCTCAGCCAGTTCCAGGGCGGGCTTTTACTGGGAACAGGTAATGTGCTGGGTGGGTGCCTGTTCCCCATGCTCCAGTCCGGGATTTTGGACAATGCCCATGTCCAGGGATTCTATTTAATCCTCTTGTTGGACATGGGTGGGGTCTGACTCTGGAGAGTGTGCAGACAGAGGCCTGCTAAGGCTCTGTCAGAGTGGTCTCAGCAAGGCAAGGCTGAGGGGCCAAGAGGCTATGCAAAAGCCTGGACTTTGGGGGACTCGGTGAGGCCCGGGAACAAACATTGAAAGGTCAGAGTCGGGAGGTCTGCTAGACCACAACCCCTGTCTAAAGTTACTGCACTCGTTACAGCCTGAGGGCTGGAGTATCGTATGGCTGGGGTAAGCCGCACCTGGTTCCGTGTGTGAACGCTATCATATAGCCGAGTTAGGGATATGATGTATCTTATGTATTAGGTAGTGCCTAGACGGGCAGGTGTTCATTTATTTTGTTTTGTTTGAGAAGACTGCCAAATAAATGCACTGTTTGGACATGAAATCCGTTGTCCGGAAGGAAGTTTGTGTGAATGATCCCCGAGACCAGAGCTAACCCCCCACAAGTGTTAGGGTTAAAATCACCTACTCAGCGGTGTGGCAGTTTTTTGTTAAGCCGCTGAATCTGTGGGCAGAAGGTAAAGCATGGCCAGGGTGCCAATGTTGGCATCACGGCCCTGCGTCAACATATGCAGCATCACCATAAAGTGGCCTGGGAGAATTATGGCTCCAATGTGGTGGTCCAGCCTGCCACAGCAACCGCTGCATCACCCAGTCACCCAGTAGCAAACACCCGATTTCAGGCAGTCAAGGCTCCACCACCTCAGCCAAAGGGAGCTGTCTGTCCTTCCCATCATCTACCGGTCCTGATGCTCCTGCTCCTTGCCCTCCTACTCCTCTTCAGTCATTCCGTCATCAATCAATCACCGAAGCGATTGCCAAGAGACAACAGTGCGTGCACTCATTTAACGGCGCAGAAGCTGAACGTGCTCCTGGCCAAGTTGCTGGCCCTTTCCAAGTGGTGGACCCTGCACCTTCCAGGGAACTGATGGCTTGTGCCAAGCCGAGGTGGGGAGTCCCAAGCCGTCATTTCTTTGCTAAAAAGGCAGTACCAGCCCTGCACAAATATGTAGAACAGAAGGTGGGCCAGTCCTTGAGCCTGTCGATGTCTGCCAAAGTGCACAGCAGCGCCGACTTGTGTGGAGCTACTACAGTCAAGAAAAATATATGTCCTTTATGACCCACAGGGTAAATGTGGTTCCTGCCCAGCCACATCAGCAACTTGGCCATCTGACGCCGCTTCCGCCTCCACGTTCTCACTTCCCGTTGGTGCTGCAACAATGTCGGCCTCTGCCTCCTCACCCACCACTGTGTCCTCAAGTTCCTGAAGTCTTCCACCCATCCGCAAGACATCCTAAAAATGGCCAGGAAAAATGTGCATGCACTTCAGCCACTCGTACACCGCCAAGCACACCCTCCTTGAGCTGCAGCGGCAGAACAGCGTCCCCCAACATAGTCTGATATGCAACGTTTCCACCAGTTGGAATTTCACCCTTCATATGTTGGACAGACTATACGAACAGAGAAAGGCCATAAACGTTTTCTTGATGATCCAAGCGGATAGGAGTCCCCCCCCCCATGTAACCGATGTCAGCCAGTAGCAGTTCATGCGTGACACCTGCCGTTTGCTCAGGCCCTTTGAGCATGCCACGTTATTTGTCAATCACCAGGACTACAGGATGAACAAAATCATTCCACTGCTTTATATCCTGGAAGAGATGCTGGTAAATCTGGCTGGTCAGGGGACTGGAGACGTGGGGCCTACAGTTCACGACCACATGAGCCCTGTGGGGGCTAAACTGGAGGAGGAGGAGTACATTGGAGCACAAGCAATGTGTAGCGAAATGGGTGGTTTTTCTACACAGGTGACAGGCAAGGAGGAGCAGGAGCAGCCTGAGGAGCAAGAGGGAGATGAGGAAAACGAGGCAGATGACCCAGGCACACCATGGCAATATTCAGTGGAAATAGAGGCAGGGAGTCCCTCCGAGTCACTTGCGCAAATAGCCCGCTGCATGCTCACTTGCTTGCGTAGTGACAGCCAAATTGTGACCATTCGGCAGAGGGATGACTTCTGGCTCTCCTCCTTGTTGGACCCTCGCTACTGGTTCAAAATGGAGGCCTTTTTTTACATCCGCTGAGAGGGAGGACAAACTGAACTACTATACAGACATTCTATTTAGTCAGTTGGCCACTGCCTATGTGCGCCATCGTCCATCCTCTCGCATGTCTGACCGGTGGACCCTCTGCGCTCACGTTTCACTGCCATGGCTGCTGGGGTGGGGGGGGGCAGGAGCAGTACCAGCTTCATCAGCAGCAGCCTGAGTCTAGAGTCGCTGATAAGCAGCTGTCTTCACCCGCCTAGTGAAGAAACTACTCACCAGCAGCTAGACATAGAGCAGAACCTGAACCAGAAGGTGGTAGCATACTTGGAGTGCACCCTGCCAGCCGTCATTAAATATCCGCTGGACTACTGGGCAGCCAAACTGGATTTGTGGCCGTAACTGGCCAAGTTTGCCCTTAAAAAGCTGTCCTGCCCGGCCTGTAGTGTGGCATTGAGCGGGTGTTTAGTGCAGAGGGGGCCATAGCTACCCCAAGGAGAACTCGCCTGTCCACCCAAAATGTGGAGACACTGACCTTTGTCAAGATGAATCAGGCGTGGATCAGCCAGGATTTCCACCCACTAATACCTGATGCATCAGATAAGATCATTCATGTTGCCTCACCCAAACCTTGACAAAAGAGACCGGTTTCTTCTGGCTACCTGCCTCAGCTACTATTCTGATGCTGCCACCCGCCTGATGCCCCACATCTGATGCCAAGTGCTCCTTCTTACACCCACCATTGTCAGCAGGTACTGTTAGTGCCTCCCACCTCCCCACTCTATCACCGAGTCACTCTGTGGTCTTCAAATGCTGCTGCCACCTCACCACTCAGGTCTCCTCATGCTGCTGCTGCCACCTCCACACTCTGTTATTATGCCACTCTGTGGCCTCCTCATGCTGCTGCTACCTCCACACTATGTCACCTTGTCACTCTGTGGCCTCCTTATGCTGCTAATAACTCAACACTATGTCACCTTGCCACTCTGTGGCCTCCTCATGCTGCTGCTACTGCCATCCACACTCTGTCATTGTGCCACTCTGTGGTCTCCTCATGCTGCTGCTGCCACCTCCACACTATATCACCTTGCTACTCTGTGGTCTCCCCATGCTGCTGCCACCTCCACACTATGTCACCTTGCCACTCTTTGGTCTCCTCATGCTGATGCCAACTCACAACTCATTTTCTGGGCCACTCTGTGGTCTCCCCATGCTGCTGCCACCTCCACACTGTGTCACCTTGCCACTCTTTGGTCTCCTCATGCTGCTGCCAACTCACAACTCATTTTCTGGACCACTCTGTGGTATCCTCATGCTGCTGCCACCTCCACACTCTGTTTACCGAATGACCAAAAAGGGACACGCAATACAATTCCATAAACTTTATTAGTTGATAAAAAGACCAACAACATACACAATGTCAATATAAAAATATATATATGGCAGCAATACAAATGGTAGCCAAGACATGTGGCTCCCCTCCCATGCAAAAGAAAACACCGTTTATACTCCTATATAAGGTAAAATACCTTCTACAGCAGTGTTGACAAAAACAAACACGTCCCCAATACAGGAGAAATATAAAGAACAAAACAGTGTTCCACTTGAGCTGATGGGCAAAACCACCCATACACTACAGCAACAAAGCACATATGTTCAATAGATATATACCTGAGGGACACTTTAGAGAGGAGGACACGGGTTTCTTGTGCAGAGAGGAGAGCCAAGCCTGACGTACGTTTCGCTCCGCTTTCTCAAGGGGCGCCCTTACGAAACGTACGTCGGGGTTGGCTCTCCTCTCTGCACAAGAAACCCGTGTCCTCCTCTCTAAAGTGTCCCTCAGGTATATATCTATTGAACATATGTGCTTTGTCGCATTACACCCGCGCAGAAAACTCGCTCCTGTGAAATGAGCCTAACCCTTTCATGGATCTGAACTGCAATACCAGATGCAACCTTTGGGCAGGTGTGGCACTGTATGCAGGGCCGGCGCCACCTGTAAGGCGACCTAGGCAACCGCCTAGGGCGCAATTTAGCAGGGGGCACTGCCGGAACCCAAACCTGTTTGGAAGGGAACTTATACTGGCGGCCCGGCGGCCGTCTGCTGCGCTTGCATGTGTGCGCGTGCGCTGGCTGGCGGCCACCCACTGGCCCAGCAACATGGCCAGACCCGGACGGTCACATGATAGGCTGGGGTCTGGGAGCGTGACTGGGAACTGGGAAGAGCAGGGGCAGCTAGCCTAGAGCGCCTGAGGAGATGAGATCTCACTCTCTGACTCTCACCAGCAGTCAGCCAGAGAGAGAAGAAGTAGAAGCTAGTAGCCGCCCAGCAGCAACTCAGGACAAGACAAGGACAGCTGGTAGGATTGGAACTACTTAGTTGTTCAACTAGAGTCTGTCTGATGGATCATTATACATCAACATACATGAATAGAAGTTGCAGGCATATAGCCTAGGCCTAGCTGCCTAGCCAGGACCTAAAGAGTTGCAAAGCTATAGCCGTCAACATGCCCTGACAGGCTCAGCAACAGATTATAAGAGAATGCTGAGGATTGTAGTATCACAGGGATATAGCAGCACATGGTAGATGGAGCAGTCACAGATCTTATATGAGGTCATTCTGGCCATTTGGGGCCACTGGGCAGGCTATATCCCTGTGAAACTACAATCCTCAGCATTCTCTTATAATCTGTTGCTGTCAGGGCATGCTGAGGGTTAGGCCACAGATGCACACGGCCGTGATCGGTCCGTGGTATCCCGGCCTGGAATCCTGCAGAGAGCAGGAGCGCAAAGCGTCATTGGTTGCTCTGACGCCATGCGATTCGTGCCGCCGCTACAGTACTGTAATACACTGGTATGATCTATACTATTGTATTACAGTACTGTAGCTGGCGGCTTACGATGCATGCGTAAATCGTGCGATTTACGAGTAAGCGAACAATCTAATACACAGGCTTGTTTCTTTAGCTATGGCTTAAGTTATGGTAGTTATTCTCCACCATTCTTAATAGGGGGCTTTATTGCAACATATAACTCTCTTTTAATTTAAATGCTGAGAAAGGGGTGGAACATATGTGATGTCATGATATGGGCAGATCATCTGATAAGGTGGGGGGGGGGGCGGCAATTTTTATCTTGCCTAGGGCAGCAAAAATCCTTGCATCGGCCCTGACTGTATGTCGCACGTTGATTGTCTGCTGCAGATTGTCCACGTGCAGAGGGTTAAACCAGCACTCGATTATTTCAATGGGCGTTCACTGATTTCAGTAGATCCCAGAACGTTCCTGGCTCATAGAGGGTCCCTTTCTATAAGCTCAGCCTGCCTTATTAGATCCTATTAGATGAGGCTTTCTCTTTCTTTACACGACTCCTGTCATTGTGCGGCAGCAGAATCATAACACAATTCCAGATCTAGAACATCATTGAAAAATTGCTCAGTTATCACGAGAGGCAATTTGCCGATGCAGCCCTCTCTATGATACATAGGAATTTGTGCATGGCTCATTACGCCGGGTGATTTCTCCCTGCGGCTCTCTGAAACTCCCTGAGAAGCCGTTACACAGAAGGAAAATTAAGTTCTTTTATAAGAAAAAAAAAGGTGAAATAAAATGAGAGGCCGTAATTTCTGCTATTACAGAGAAAATAGAGAAAATCATTCCTGGCTATAAATTCTCACAGAAATGTATTGGCCTAAATGACCGCACACGTATCCCTCTCTTAGGCCTCATGCACACGACTGTTGGTGTTTTGGGTCCGCAAACCGCGGATCCGCAAAACACGGAAGCTGCTCCGCGTTCCGTTCCGCAATTTGTGGAACGGAATTGCGGCCCATTGTAGAAATGCATATTCTTCTCCACAAAACGGACAAGAATAGGACATGCTCTATTTTTTTTGCGGGGGCACGGAACGGAGCAACGGACGTGGACCACAACAATGGTCGTGTGCATGAGGCCTTATTATGTGAGGCTGTATCCATTCTGCACATTGTAACTTTTAAAGGCATTTTCCTGTTTGCATCTATAGCCTTTAAAATAATCTTCTAATCTTCTATTACATTTATTGCTGCTATCTCCCGTTCTGGGCTCTGGTCACATGACCATGTCCATGCAGCTTTACTATGATGTCATGTCCATGGGAAGGGCAGTGATTTGGGAGTGTCTCTTTAACTAGCTGGTGGGAGGAGCTATAAACTAGCTGGGTGTCGTTAGGGGCAGTGATAGGGGAGTGTCTATGTAAGTAGTTGGTGGGAGGAGCTATAAACTAGCTGGGTGTTGTTAGGGGCAGTGATAGGGGAGTGCCTATGTAAGTAGTTGGTGGGAGGAGCTATAAACTAGCTGGGTGTTGTTAGGGGCAGTGATAGGGGAGTGTCTATGTAAATAGCTGGGTGGGAGGATCTATAAACTAGCTGGGTGTTGTTAGGGGCAGTGATAGGGGAGTGTCTATGTAAGTAGCTGGTGGGAGGAGCTATAAACTAGCTGGGTGTTGTTAGGGGCAGTGCAGAGAAATGCATCATGGGTTTGGTTGGATACAACAACAGGAAGTGCTACGTACAGAAGGGAAAGCAGAGTGATTGGTTTACATGGTGAAAACGAGTCACGAGGTCCAAATTCAGCTCTTTTATATGCTACAGAAAAAGTTAGGTATACACTACTTTAGTTATTTTAGTTCTCAGTTTTGTGTTCATTTGTATAGAGGTAGACGGTACTCATGGTGCCGAAGGGGGCTCAAATGCCCCCCTGACACATAAATTGACACCAGATTATAAACGGCTAATGGTAGGTGGGGGGCCTGTTACAGATCTTGCATATAGCATTAGGGCCCAATTGTTTCAAGTTGCGCCTCTGATTTTGACAGCTTCAAAGCTCAAATCTCTCAGGGTGTTTTGCTAGTTCAGTTTCTGCATAGGCCCTGCTGTTAGTAGTATCGGAATAAGAGACTTGGCTTCGAAATCTCTGAAGTTTATAAATGTTTAAGGCTACTTTCACACTGCGTTTTGAGGTACGGTTTTGAGATCCATCACAGGTTCTCAAAACCGCAGCACAACGCTTCAGTTTTCTCCCTATTCATTTTCAATGGGGACAAATCTGAACAATCTTGAACAGAGTGCATAGGAATCCATTCCGTTCCGTTTTGTTGCGTTTCCATGACGCACAACAAAACCACTGCAAGCAGCGTTTTTGTGTGCTTCATGGGATACTGAGCAAGATGCATCCGTCATGAAACACAATGTAAGGCCTTATGCACACGACTGTTGTTGTGGTGCGCGTCCGAGCCACATATTTTGCGGCACAGGCGCGGTCCCATTCACTTCAATGGGGCCGCAAAAGATGCGGACAGCACACAGAGTGCTCTGTTCCATGGCCCCGCAAAAAAAAATGGAGAATGTCCTATTCTTGTCCGTTTTGCGGACAAGAATAAGCATTTCTACAATGGGCCGCGTTCCGTTCCGCAAATTGCAGAACGGAACTCGGAGCAGCGGTTTGCAAATGTTTTCTATGCATTGTTATGTTATGCAATGTTAGTCCATATGTTCCAGCAGAGAAGGTATGGTCCACAATGGTTGTCGGGAACAGGCCTAACCACCCTGCTGCTCCCTTCTTGGTAAGAGTGGACTGGTCCTACTTCCTTCCAGGAGGAGAAGGTTTTAGTTCAGACTACAAGGAGGTAGGAAGCACATGCGAGAGCTCCTACTCCAAGGGACCATATCCAGTTCTCCTCTGAGACTCTCTCTCTCCAGGAAGATTTCCAGAATCAAATTATAGCTTTCCCAAAAGTTACAGCAGACTGATCAGCAAAACCACAGCTTCGCAGGCCCTGCTGCTGGTGAGGGAAAACAGGTCAAACACCCATCACCAGAATAACCATCAGGCCATACTGACTTCAAACACGTGTCACACAATGGACACCTATATGAGGTGCCTGCAGCTGCCATTTCACAGCCATACAACCTGCCACCATACCTCCTCTTCTGGTGCCAGAAACTGCACTTTGCACTTACTACTGACGAATGTGCCAGAAGTTATATTTTGCACTAAGAATAGACAGACTTTTATACATTTACTTCTGGCCTGATTCTTCAAATTATCTTTATACTGCACTGATCCCCAGGGAGCAACGGCCTAAGCGAGTACACCATGACACTTCATCAGGGCCACTACTACTCCCATCCTCTGCACCAACACCTCAGGGGCTCGCTGCAAAATAAATGCTTCATAATACCCAATGTAATAAAGCATGCCAAAAATGTTTTCTCTTGGAATCTATATAGACCTACTATATATATACCACCCTATAAGATTGGAGGTACAAGGGTACATTTTAGGCCCAGTAGGATTTGGGAGCCATATTATGGATCTGCACAGCATGGATCCATTATACAGTGCATCAGTTCTTACTTCCATATTCATGTTCCTGTGCTTTCTTGTTTTTGGGGAAATCACCACATCACTTTTAGAAATATCCCCATGATAGACCACATGCATGTTCTGCTATGCAATTCAGGGATCATTTCGATGGAGGGAGAATTCAAACATAAAGCAACTCTTAAAGGGGTAATGCCATTATAGATGGAAAAAATGAAAACCATACATCATATAGTACATGACAATCTATTTTTAACAAAGATAGAACCAGCCCTGTACCTCACATGGATCCAGAGATCTCTCCATTCATTGCTTCCATTGTTCTGCTACATTTGTTTCAGGGGATGTGTCCCTTCTGCTGTAGCTCCTTCCCCGTAACTGCCACAGCTTCTAACAGAATATAGGTTTGGTGACAGATTTAAACTGAGCATGTGTGACCACCTCAGTAAGGTGGACGGAATAATACGGAAAAGAACAAACAGCAGGTGGCGCTATACAGATACATTTTATTGAATAACTCAGGGGCTATACAAAATTTTTAATTACATGCAATTACAAAAGTATTCAGATATAGGTGCTGGTTTGAAAAATGTAAACCAATTTTTCTAATGGCACAACCTCTTTACGTATAGCCAGACATACTTAGCCATGTAGTGTAGTATAGGACTCGGTACAAGGCAGGTTGAATAAATAGTAAGGTTAGACAAGTGCTAGTTTACTTTGGAAGAGGGACCGAATTTATTAATATTCATGACTATATTGAAAGAGGCACAAAGAGTTGCCAAAGTAACTTCTCAACTTCTACCTAGAACTGTACAGATGGAGAGGTGGAGCCTTCTACTACGTGACGACAGACATTGTCACCAGCAAATAAAATATGGGGTTTACACTGTAAGGAGAGTCATTCTGATGAATTCCTTGACGGAAGGTGCTGATAGCAGGTTTACTATAATCAAGCATATGTTTTTTTTTTTGTTTTTTTTTGTAATTGTAATTGGTTATTAAAATTAAGAAAATTAACCCCTTCCGTCATAAAAGAGCTACGGGATTCTTATCTTCCAAATTAAATCAACTTATTCTGGATCAACGCATCTAGAATGTAGAAAAGTTTCCAAAAGTTTCCATTCCTTTTTTTCTTTTTGTCTCACGTGTTATGTAACGAGACGTTCGCCTCTTTTCTTTCGCTGCTTTATTGGAATTTGTATCACAATGTATCGGTTGCAGCATCTGCACCACAGTCATGTTAATGAGCTGCCGGGGCACGGAACGTGGCATGTGTCTGATTAGCATATTAATTCACAGCATTTACCCGCAGCGTTTTGTTGATAATGTAGCAGCGTGCCCTAAATACTTCTGTGAACTCCAAGGTGAAAAACACAAATGTGGAGATTTGGGGGGAAAAAGCAGGATGCTCTTATATGAAGGACAGGGGGTAACTGCAAGTAATTCCAGTACTTTATATTTATATCAATTTGCATGGATTGTTTTTAATCCATCACTCGCATTGGCATGTTTTGGGTCTCATGAAAATGGATAGGATCTATTCTGATTAGTTGTAACCATACTTGTCCTCCCTATGGAGATGGCACAGATGTGTGCAGGAGAAGGGTTGGATTTGGAATACCTAGAGCCCCGAGCAAAGTAATGTGTGTGCACCCCTGTTACACAGCTTTGCCCTAAGCTCTGCCACATCAGATTGCTAATATGATGACCCCTTATGTGTTCCACCTACACCATAATGTGCCCGTCACACAGTATGATGCCCCCTTAGATGCCCTTCACACAGTATAATGCCCCTTTATGTGCCTATACACAGAATAATGCCCCCTTATGTGTCCCCCAACATAATATGATGCTCCTTTTGTCATGAACTTACTCGTTCATGCTCCTGCAGTGAGTCCAGCCTCTCTAATGTGGCACCATCAGGGTCACTCCATTACCATGAATACCTGCCCAGGTGACAGTGGGGCTCCTTGTCCTATCAGGCAATAGGGACGCCAGGCCAATTAGGCATCATGTGCTTCCTGGCGGCGGGGTATTTAAACAGGCAACTGCTGGCCATAGTTGCCTATGATTGGTCCTCCTGCCTCACAAGCTTTGTTGTATGCTCCCTGGATTCTGGATCTCTGACCTGCTACCTGCCTCTGATGTTACCTTTTGGTTTTCACCCTGCTTGGTATTTGACCCTGCATGTTGTCTCTCCTTTGGTTCTGTGATGTGACTCTCACGTTTTGACCCAGTTTGTCTGACTACCCCTTTACCCAGCTTAGTTCCTGTGCACTTAGTCAGGCTAGGGACATGCGCCCAGTTGGGGGCCATTATTTAGGGTGGATCATCCAAGTAGGTAGAAACATTGGTCAGAATGGAGTATAGGACTGCGCTGTTCCCATCCTAACGTGACAGCTTATATTCCCCCAACACGTACTGGTGCCCTCTTATGGGTCCCCAAACAAAACATGGTGACACTTAGCTCCACAATAAATACTCACCTACCCAACGTTCCCATAAGAAATGGAGCAGATCTACTTTGGTCTGTCTGGTGGCTAAGTGCAGCATGCATGATGGCAACACTTCATTGCGCCTGC
This sequence comes from Bufotes viridis, assembly GCA_033119425.1. Classification (NCBI taxonomy): domain Eukaryota; kingdom Metazoa; phylum Chordata; class Amphibia; order Anura; family Bufonidae; genus Bufotes; species Bufotes viridis. The sequence goes on along the minus strand of JAKVIS010000889.1, from coordinate 21,956 downwards.
CAGCCCCACACTGCCATGTATAGAGTGAATGGTGGAGCAAAGTGCTGATGGTTCCCTGCTTCACTATTGTATTTAACTAAATCCACGTCCTGAGGATGCAGATGCATCTGCAAGAATGATGTAGAGGCCCCCTTGATCCTTGGGGCCCCTGGCAATATGTGTGGTCTGCTTGGTGGCCAAATCTGCCCATGTGCAGGAGGCTTTATAGAAGCACATGGAGGTTCATGCAGTGTTATTCAGGGACTCCATGTGCCTCCATGTTGTCTGACAGGTGCCATATGTCGCTGTGCTTCTAGTGGAGAATATCATCCTATATATAATATCCTATGGAGCACGCCATGAGTTTTTTCTGTCAGATACATATGGAGTCATATGAAGGCACAATAAGTAGTAAAGACATACCAAGGTAAAGTAAGGTGCCTCCAAGCTTGTACAATTAGTATCATTGTAAGTGTACTGACCGACAGAATAAGGTTGTGGGGTCATTTTTAGCACATAAAAACATAAACGTAAAAAAAAAATGGGCCCCATTTTAGTTTATTTTTGTTTCACTTGAATTTTTTCAATACAAGATTTGGTAAGTATAGTGGTATCATTGCAAAAATGGCCTCAAATGATTGCTAGGCAGGAAGGAATTAACAAAATCTTGCACTGCCCAGAAAACACCTACCCTTTAAAACGTAACCTTTAATTATACTATAATAAACAACCTAGACAATCCAACTTGCCACACTTGTATCCAGTGCAGTGCTCCAGACTAAAAAAAATACCCAGGAGCCATTGGCTCCTAAACTAAAAAATTTAGGAGCCAAATTAAATTTTTTAGTCACCAAATTTAAAATGCATAAATTATAATTAAAAAAAGGCCTTGGAGGAGAAGATGAGATGCAGGTCACAGTAGGTCACAGGTCAGATGTTGCACCTGAGGGGTTAATTTCCGCGGATTGCATGCCGTTATTGAGGCCGGGTCTGTGATACCGCTGCCAGCACCCGCTGCCTACACTTGATTAATAAGTTAATTACATTCATTGGTGGCGGAGTGGCCACAGCTCCTCCCCTCCTCCTCCCTGCTATCTCTGTTTTGGTCGCCATCTGGAGCCCTGCAATGAGGTTCTCTAGATGTCTCAGAACTCCTTTTGCGGGGTCGGATACATTTTTTCTTGCATGTATATTGACTAGCAGGCCCGCTCCTTCTTTTATGTTCTTGATCCTGAAGACCAATTCACAGTTAGGGCTCATGCCGGCCATTCTGTGCATTGGGGACCATGATCTGTCTGCACCACACTGCACGTAGTGCCTTCGTAGGGTTCCGTGCCTCCGTTCCGCACCGCACTTTCTGGATTGCGGACCCATTCAATACGGGCCTGACCACCACAGGTTCGTGTGCATGAGCCCTTAAATACAGATGCTTCACTCCACTTACACGTGCTAAAACCCTGTAATGTATGTTGAACCCCTACATCCTTTTTTATTATCTTTGATATTTGTACTTGGAGTTTTATTATAGTGTAATTAAAGGTTTTGTTTTAAAAGTTAGGTGAGCCCCCCACACACACTCACACACTCACACACTCACACTTTACTGGACCTCTAAAGAGAAGATTACTTACCTGCTTTCCGGGCTGGCTCCCCACTCCTTCTTCTCCCAGCCTGTGATGCTACTCTGGGCTCCCTCTATGTAAATATCTGGTTTGACATTGCCGCAACCAATCACTGGCGCGGCGGAGACTGGATCCCCTTGTGTCATGTGATCATTTGTCATGATGTAAGAAGAGCCGGTGACCACCGCGGCCAGTGATTGAGCACCGTGATGTCAAACTGGATGCACAACCCTTTTAGGGAATAACCAAAAACTCAAAAACTGTAATTAAGGTGTTAAAGGAATTAAAAACTTGTCATAGAATAATCTGACCCAAGTGTAATGTGGTCTTCTTAAAGAGGTAATCATTTGGACCACCAGCAAGTGCAGTAAATAATGATCATCTAAAGTCGTTCTCTCAAAGAAGAGCATCATATATCGGAAAAAGGAAATTGAAAATCCCAAAAATCTATCATGGAAAAATATGGTGTGGGTCAAGAATGGTCTTCTCCAAAGATGGCTTTTTGGAAAGGATTCACAGGATCTGAACTTTTGACAGAGGACCAGTCATATGGTTCAGTAGTTGGCCCATTCATGTCTAACCACATGTCAAGGCCATACTGTATATGTGGCTTTTAGGTTAATAGGACATTAACTGAAGGGTCCTACAGACCACTGAATGGTCAAGATCACATTGTTCATTAAAATGAATTGTGTAAGAGATTTATTCCTCTCCTTCACTTTTTGCAGAACACAACCTGATTCCCTTTCAATGGTTTTCTTCCTGTTCAATGATTCCTTCGGCCACTAAACACAACTTTCCAAAATCTTGCATGAAAACTCAATTACTTACTAGAGGAGCATTTCAGTAGTCTCAAATGACAATCCACAACCCACAGCAAAAGACAGAACCTCCTAAGAAGTGCGGGACAATGGCCCTGACACCTTTTAATCATGTCACTGTAAATCTGATACTTGTTCAAAGAGCCGTCTTTATATGGGTGAAAAGCTAATTCATTGTAGGTTGTGACCGTCATTACAGCGGGATTGTATGATCATTCTTTTGAGTTATTTTATATGTATGTTGTAATAAAGCTGCAGCTTTAGGTTTATGGCCTTGTGATAGACATGTCCCTTCCCACTCAAATTCCCATTGTGTGCCCATGCCGATCCCCGCTTCATTCATTTATCACAGCTTTGTAAAGAGCAAACGTTCTTAAAGGCAAACTACATTTTGAAAGAAATGCAAAAATATTGAAGAAAGTTTTTGCTGTCTCTGATTCTGTAATAGTCACTTTTATTCTAATTTTGTGTCTGACATCAAAAATTATTTGGGCCCGTCTGCCAAACGTCAAGGCGATTTCTATAAGACGGGAATCTAACACTAAATACCACATCCACTGGTGCCATGCCAGCCTTCATTACATTCAGGGAATGCAGGTTTCACATGCATGCTGAGCCCACATTGTATTATGCCTCTCATGGTGCCACGATTGCCTCCATTATATTCAGGGGATGCAGGCTCCTCGTGCATGCCGAACCCACACTATATCGTACCTCTTTGGCGTCTCTCTGGCCTCCATTTTATTCAGAGAATGTAAGTTCCACTAGCATGCTGAGCCCACTCTGTATTCCACCTTTCCTGGTGCCAAATGGCCTCCAGATACAATACACATACAGTACCCTTTGGAGGACATCTGTACCCTCTGACCTCCTCAAAAACATGAACTACTGGCTTGGTTTTGTGGAGACAATTAGTAAGCCCTCATATACAAGATACTAGATTTCCTGTGGATCCTGTCAATTGTAAGAAAGTAAACTTTAGTGCTTGGGCCATAGGAAGCAGAAGTTTTGGATAGGTACAGTTAGGTGTCAGCAAGAGTAGAGACATTGATCGGCACTGCAGCACTGTAACACAAGAATCCGTACAGGGACCAACTCCCACCACATTCACCTGGACCTGGAGATTTTTAGTGGTGAGTGCCATGATCTTTTTTCTATATTTACTGCGAGGTTCAGTTAGGTAACCACCGGATCTGTGGGGTATATATTTTAACACATAGGATACCAATAAAGCTATGATGAAACTATGGGAACCTGCAGAGTTAGGGTGGCAAGTCCTGGAATCCCCCTCTAAGGACCATACAGAGAGACATTTCAAAAAGCCGACTGGACATGACTATGTATTCCATAGGCAACCATTCATTTGAATCATCTTGTAGGATTCTATATTTTCTATACGGTGGCTGCTGTAGGCAGTACCCAAGGGCCAATCATTACCTTAGTGAAACAACATATAGTTGATACGTAGATTTATTTTTTGGGGCCTGATTGTACCTTGCCTTTACCTTCTTTAGCGTTCCCTAATTTTGAGGTGGTCTTGACTAATCCCTACCTTTTCTGGTAGCCAAAGTAAAGTCATAATTATTAGGTACCATAATAAAATCTGGTGTCCGATGTTATGATATAGATGTAGCAGTTCTAAACTTGAGTGTTATATCTCGTTTCACTGTGATATCATGACACAAGAGCCATTGAAAAAGTCAATTAAAAGTTAATTTCCCTTGTTTACTCAAAGAAGCACTCCAGATTTTTTTTTTCTTTGCCTATAATGTGCAGAATAGGCCATTATAAAGAATGAGATGGAGGCTCTTGTGTATGCCTTGTGTATACATGTCTTATTGATGTGTGATTTGTGGGTTGTCAGCCATCTTAATTCCTTCTTTCCCTCAGATTTGTTTTTCCTAATGAATCCCACATATTCCATCATACCTGGCTTTGCAGAGACAGAGGGGGCAGTCTCACCACACCACTTTGCGCAGCCTTGACAGATCAGTGACACAGAACTGATGTCCCCTCACACTGCAGAGTCTCCATGTTCTCCTATGTGATGCAGCTTGAGCCTGTCTCCCCTCTCTGCCCTGTCAGCTATTACATGCAGGGAGATCAATGTGAAGCTTCTTCTTATAGAACTATACTGGAGAGTCAGCGCACACTGATAGTATAGGAGGTTTGTGAGTGAATCAGGAGGTTAATATAACTGCAGCTGATCACTGTATAAAATCATCTACTATAAATCTGCACTCCTGGTCCTTTAGATAGTGGAAGCATTATATCTAAAACTGAATACAGGGATATACAGAGAAAAATGGAGGGGGGGGGGGACCTGAGAGCTGCTAGGAGGGATCTGATTGGTGATGATGTCATTCTGTGGTTAACAGGAAGACAGTCACGAGGGAGAGACCGGGTTCCTGTTTACACATCAGATTTGAGATCACATGACCAGCTTCCCAAAATGATAAGGTTCAAAATCTATGGATGCAACTAAGTTAGGGTGTAAAGCCTGTATTACACCTGCTAACGAGTGTTCATATGAAGGCTCGTTAGTGATCATCTTGCCGCTAATTGTCTGATGAACAAGCAAATGATCGATCATCGGGCAATCCATATCTTTTCCATGTTAAAAAATAATTGTTTGCAGGTGGCAGATCGATCTACCGCCAGCAAACCACTCTACAGCATAGGGACGAGCGATGGCAAAGCGATTGTTCCTCCCCATGCCGACCAGTAGATCGCTGCATGTAATAGCAGCGGTCTCCTTCACTAGCGAGCAGGAGGGAACGCTTTTCCCTCGACAATCTTAACAAATTACACTGCTAGAATACTAGTGGTGAGATAGTAATATATGTAAAAAAAAAAAAAAGCACTGCTTCTTTAATGCCTTATAAATCAAGATGAGGATAACGACATCTGAATGTCTACAGCAGTATACAGCAATGAGGCATATGTCAGCACTAGACAAATAATGAAAAATTTATATTTATGTCCCTAGTAGAAGGTAGAGCAGACATGAATGGACAGACTACCCCGAGGGGTTTGTATTATGCAACCTTATCTCCTGTGTTGAAGATGACATCATGTAGATCTGATTCATGCTGAATTTGATCAGCCGTATGTCCAGAAACATAGCTGCGGGCTGTTCTGGGCTGAGTTAGCCACAATACTCCTGTTAGTTGATAAGTATCACACTCTACTGTATCTAAAAGACATTAGTAGCTCTTATATTTAATCTGTGCCTAATATTGAAGGGTAATGTTGTGAACACTAAAGAGACAACTGCCTTCTGGCGAAAGATAACCAGGATGCAGATGGAATATGCATAAAGTACAGGTCCACCCTTTAATTTTTCAAGTGAATTTTCTAAGTAATCTATCTGCTTGCAGGGTCAAGCTGGTTGATATTGTTTTTGAGGAGAGTCGCAGGTGGGCCTTATGCCCATGGGATATATGTTGTCTTTCCCAATTCCGAAGCAATCAGTATGTCAATAATTGTAGCCAAAGCTTAATACATAATTGTCATGCATTTGAGGTGGTTACTATTTAGGGAGTAGACATCGATAGGGGTATAATAAAGGACTTGCTTTGTTTGGTAGGGTACACATAGAGCACCTCTTTGTTGCTGGAGGACCCATAAAGTCCACGTGATGCATAGAAAGCCTATGATGTCAAGAGAAGCCATGCAATGCGTAATGTCCCCTGTGGTGGCGCTGCTGGGAAATATCATACTTTTTGCCAGGTATATGCCAGAGGATCCAGCAGCAGAATATTCCATGATCATATTATTTGTTGAGACTTTTCTAATGAAAAATAATGAATAGAAAGTAGACATAGCTAATCATGTACACCCAAGGTAAGGGGGTTAATAATTGTTTGTAAATGCTTGGAGAACCCCGTTCACAGGCTTCTCACTGAGAAGATCCAGAGTTTTTCCTTTGGAAACGGCATTCATATTTTCATTCATGTTCTACATTTCTTTGGTCTGAAAGCTGCCAAGTCTTTGTTAACCCAAGGCTAATTCACTTACATCTATATCTACATTTTCTGGATTAACTGATTAAAATTAATTTCAGGCAGACAACCACCCTCCCCTGTGGGAACTATGATTAAGCCTTAAATGTTGGCTTTGATCAACATTCCTGCCACTCAGGTGCTCCATTACAGTTCATGAGCCTGTCTATGAAACCTTAGATATGCAGGGCCTCTACAGAACCATGTTATAGGGTCCTGATGTGTCATTTATTAACATTGCCCTGAGCAAAGCCCGGTTTACACAAAAGATAATGTTTTTTAGCACTGTGTTGATCAGACTTCCATGGGTCCATTTGTATGAATGATCCAACCTGCAATATGCCAGACTGAACTGGCAGACCAGAAAGTAGGTTTCTAAGAAAACTGACTCCATAGTTCATGAGCAAACTGGCAAATGATGGTCCGAATTCAGAAGATCATGCCATAGACATGTAGTTTCAGCCAACCAAAGACAAAATTTTCTAGCCTACCTTTTGGTAACCAAAAGTCTGCCGTCGGCCATCGCGAAGGATCATTTTTTAAACAGTGGTTTGCTGAAATTGGACATTTCGGTTGACTTTTATCTCATGTGTATGGGCATCTTAAGAAAGTGGATGTCACCCTTACCAAATGAAAGGTCTTTAAATCTTACACTATGCAGCAGGTCTTTATAACTCCTCATTTCCCACATTTTCTTACATTGCATCTTTATGGTGAGGCAGGCTTTTGTTAAGAATGTGGACAGCTGCCATGAAAGGCCCGGTGCAGCTTTTTGTTTTAAGATGAATCTCGATACTAATGATTTTTCTAACTTTCCAGTTGTAAAGCAAAGCAGTCTGGGTGTGAGGTCTGCCCTAATGCCACTGAACTTGCTGCACTTTGCCATGTTATTGTTATGTAGATTGGTCATTTGTATGTGAAATGCATCTCCATCCGAGAGACCATTTGTAACTCAGAAATGGTAGGAGAGCTTAACTTTCTCTCCCCTTATTCTTTCGATGTGCTTTGTAACGCAGAGATTTCTCACTTTCAGTATCACAGATATGACATTAACGTTATTCTGCTGTTGTCAGATGTGAAATTGCTTCTACTCTTCAAGTCCATCTTCTTTTTCACAAGATGTTGTATTATAGTTAGGGCTGGTATGGTAAAGATTTTGAACTTGGTTTGGCCTCCCAATGATAGAACGAGACTGAACAGAGACAACAGGAGCATAACTATACAGGGTGCACAGGTAGCAGTCACACTGTGGCCATGGCGCCTGAGCTCGCTCAAAGACCACTCTACCACATAAGAAGACACCAGTTTTATAAATGGCCATGGTAGGTGGAAGTTCATTTTGCATTTGGATTCAGGAGCTTCAACCAGGAACAACCAGTAATATAAGGCAATTGTCACTTCCCTTCATTTACTCCACCCCATAGGTTACATCTGATCGGTGGGGAAATCGATCACCAACTCAAGGTTTTATGGAAGCACAGTCTATCCCTTTAAAGGGGTTCAGCTCTGAATCCGGACATATCCCCATTTTCACCCCTGCAGCCCCACTGATATGAGCACTGGAGCATTTCATGCACTGATGCTCTCCCTTGCCCTGCACTGTATCACGCAAGGCAAGGGCTTGTTTGTTTATATTTTTTTACACTGCTAGGTGGAGGCTTCTGCCCAGCAGTAATCCGGTGATGTCACAGGCACTGATGGGTGGGCTTTAGCGCTGTCCTAGCTGTTTTACAGGCTAGGGCAGTGCTAAAGCCCGCCCATCAGTGCCAGTGACGTCCCTGGGCTCACTGCTAGGTGGAAGCCTCTGCCTAGCTTACTCTATGGAGAGCTCGATACCTCACCGGATCTCCTAAAAAAGCATTGGAGCATACTCACATCAGGGGGGCTGTCTGGGTGAAAATAGTGATATGTCTGGTTCAGCTCTGAACCTGGAAAACCCCTTAAATATTGGAATATTTACAATAGCATTGATTTTAACATCAGTTTTAAGTGGTCACATTAATATATTTATTAGCCCCATCACCATTTCAAACTATATGCAACAACAGACATCTTTTCCTTAAATGTTCTGTCTGGCTTACATAATCCTCATATATTTTGACAATCAATGAGAGAGAATAGAGTGGGCCATTAATGGGGCATCAATCTGCTCAGCTCCTTCTGCTCCATAACACACTCCCTGCCCATCAGACACCATGTTCAACATAACAGGTTCCTTTTAAGAAAATTCAAGCTCTTGCTTCCAGACTCCTCTGTAGATGATAGCTGATCAATGGCGGCAATCAAGCAATCAGAGAAGTTCAGATAGTAGAGAGAGAAGCCATGTTCATGGTATCTACAACACTTGAATGCATAATTCATACTCAGAAACCTTGAAACATCACAAGCAGAAAACTACACAAACAAAAAAGAGGACACGAACATTATATTTTATGGGGCCCTTTTAGTAAATAGAGATTACCCCCCAAAAAACAACCCCAACAGTCTATGTAGAGTGCTGCTGTATCCGTTCTGCTCCATCAGTATACGGTATGTAAACTGTACCTTTGCCAGTGCCTAGTGGTTTGAAGATATTGACCTGTCTGGGCTCTACTGTTGTATATTGGATTTGTATGTATATTTGCATATTATGTATACACTCTAGACACTTTTCATGTAACCATGATGAATACAGCAGTCAGGCTAGCAGTTATTTGTTACTTGTCCCTAAAAAAATGTAATTCAATACTATGCTACGATACCATATGTCTCCACTCCCACCTCTGTCTACCAACCAACTCTTTCCAATGAGCTACAGCTCCTACTTTCTCTCCATACACCTGCTCTATCCTATCTCCAAGACTATACCCATGCCCATCATATAGAACTCGCAGGACTACACCATTAGACTTGCTCCTAACACTTTCAGTATATACAGTATGCTGGGGCAAGAATGTCCGGGTCAGGTGAGATGTCAGCCCTGTCAATCAAGTGGCAAGGGAAGATTCCTCGCCAGCAGAGGACAGCCCTTCACAGGGTAAAAACTCTGGTTGATTAGATGATTTGATTCGTAAGAGTTGATTTGATCATCCCTAGTTCAAGTGCTTTATTTATACTCCCCTACCAACACAAAGGGCCAGTAAAGTGGACAAAATTAGGACTGTGTATCTCTTGTGCCCTTCCTCCCATACCATATGAATTGAAAGCTCTTCTGGGCAGGAAATTCTCCTCCTTTATTTCATTGTTTGCTCATTTGTATTAAAGGATTTCTGTCACCAGATGTAACCCTATTAAGCTAGCTGACATTAGCGATGCGCTAATGTCAGCTAAACCTAAGTAGCCTATTCCTACTTTTATCAGTGCCACTGTTACTCCAATAATCTATATAATATGCTAGCTAGCCTCTAGGAGCAGGGGGTTCTGGGGGCATTGCTCCTGCTCCTAAAGGCTCCATTCTCCCACCTTGGTCTCCTCCCTCCAAGTCCTGATTGACAGGGCCAGGCAGCGCTTGCGTCCGTCTGCCAGCCCTATGCTCTGGTGAAGTCTCGCGCCGTTCAGTATTCGGCAGGCGCAGTGAGGGAAGGAACTTCACCAGAGCACAGGGCTGGCAGACGGACACAAGCGCTGCCTGGCCCTGTCAATCAGGACTTGGAGGGAGGAGACCAAGGTGGGAGAACGGTGGCTCTAGGAGCAGGAGCAACGCCCCCTGCTCCTAGATCCTCATTAGCATATTATAAAAGTTAGATTTTTGGTGTAACAGGGGCACTGATAAAAGTAGGTATAGGCTACTTAGGTTTAGCTGACATTAGCACATCGCTAATGTCAGCTAGCTTAATAGGGTTAAATCTGGTGACAGAAACCCTTTAAATTAATTTGATGTTATTTGCAGAGTACCAGAGTAACCTAAGTTCTGACGAAATAATGAACCCTTAATTAATAAAGTGTCTAACGTCTAGAAGGATCTAGAGTTGCCCTTGGAACTAATAACCAGATCACAGATGGATATACCAGATATGGTCCATATACAGTATGCTCCAGTAAGGAACATTCCTACCACCATCTTATCAAGAAGACACCAATGCTCCCTAATCTAGTCTATTCCTGGTCTACTTATTTTTTTTTTTTCTTGCCCTTGCAGTCTGTGTCCTCCTATGAAACAGATATCTTGTTAAACTTTGTTGATAAGTCTTGTGTGTGCCGTGATAACAAGAATTGCTTAAAAGTGGATGTGCACATGCCCTGTATACAGGGGGTGGGCCCACAGAATCTTTTCCACTCGGTGGGCCTAAGGAACTACAGTTTGATGCTATGGTAAAGCGCTGAGGAATATGTTGGTTCTACATAAATAAAGATGATTGATTGAACACTAAATTAGTCACAACTTATATGTTGATAGCGATCACAGCTATAATGAACTTCCAACATTGCCATCATTAGACCTTGCTTGCTGTTATTTTAACTCTGACCCTTGCCTTAACATTAACCATGAACTTTCTTTGGACAGGGCGGCAACATCAAGAGGGCATTCACTATGTTACTCTACAAAGAGATTTGTACTGGTCTTCTGCGCCTTCCTGTTGAGAGACATATGGAGATGTGTAGGTATTGAAACAGCTAGAGGGCAAAAGACGTGGCAGTTGTAAATGCCTTTAATCTCATCTTGCAGATCAAAGCTAGTCCATGATAATGAAGTAACCTGGATGCTTTTATCTATTTTACACTACTATATGGTCAGTAACTTCACAGATTCCATTGAGATGGCCATATGCAAGCAATTTGAATGTAATATAAAAACAATTTCAATGTAACTAAAGTAATTATTAGCCAAATTTCTATCAACAGCAGGTTTTATGAAACCACCACAAATATCGGACCATTGGATGGCCCAGCAGTTAGCATAGTAGTGTGGAGGTGGGTTTTAGTATGACACGGGATAACATCTGCATGGAATTTCCAATGTCTTCTTCATGTAAAATTCCTCCATTTCCTTTTCCTCCCACACTGGCTTATTTTAATTGAATGTGTAGGAAATTGGACTAAGAGAGTACAAGTGTGTGTGTGTATTATAGATAGTGAGATACAATTATGAACAAACTGGTACCAGGGACTCTCAAGGGACTTGTTGCATTGTGTATAGTGGCAGGTTGCATCCATGAGGTTTTCAGGGCAAATACTGCAAGTTACTGTAAGTCATTATAAAGCAGTTGTCTGGACTGCACATATCTTGACTATAAGGGCATTATGAAGTAGAAATAGATTCAAACAAATTGATTGATTTCAAGAGGCAGTGCTTGAATTGGGCTGAAAAATTGTGGCGATCTCTGTTGCCCCCAGGCTCTGGAAAGAAAATGCCATGGTGATGCACCATACCCACCATCCAGGGCAGACATGAGCATTGCATCAATCAACTAGCTTCTGCTCGGGGTTGGTCACTAGACTCCTGTGTCTCATGCTGCAAGCTGCAGCCTGGCTGCTAAGTCTTTTTCTCTGTGTGTATTAGTGTCTATTCATTGAACCTCTCCCTGCAGCACTGCAAGAGTTAATCCCCCTTTTTGCTCTGTGTTCACCTGTTTGACTAATGAGTTCATCAGCCCTCCTAGATGTGTTAAGAAGTTTTTTCCACCCCTTTGTCTGAGCAATAGATTCCTTTTGGTTTTACTTGCTTGCTAAGCCACACAAAAGAGCTAAAATCCATTTGCCTGTCTGTGTACTGACTTCTGCCTGTTTACCTTTTTCTTGGAACCTGACTCTCTGACTCTCTGCCACCTGACACGTTCCTGTTCACTGTACTGACCCTGAGCCGTCTGCCTTAACCTCTGGACTGTTTCATGGATTTGCACATACCCAGCCTGCCCTGACCTGTCTCCTGACTATGTGTATTTCCTAATTCCCCTGTGCTTTGCACCGGTGTTTCTGACCCCAATGGGTAAGCAACCAACCACACCTGGACTATTTTAAGAGGATAATGCCCTCAGGAGCAGCCCAATGTCAAACTGGTTGGTTGGCACTGGCACAGTTAGTCCATAATCACTGCCTGTAACAGGAAAGAGTTATTAAAAGTGCTTTTTTCACAGAAACAGAGTCATGCACATGGGCTATGTCCAGTATTCTAATCCTGGACAACCTCTTAAAGCTACCCAATAACTGGTTTTAGAGATTTGAAGTCTATTTGTTTTCCAGAATGCAGAGGGAACATTGCCAATAATGACATCTAGTGACACCTCATATATTTATTGTCTTAAGCTACCAATAGACTTAAAGGGGCTGCCCACCTTTAGGGAAGGGGGTTTGCAAACCTCCCCTCCCAGGCAGACCTGCAAAGCGAAGCATACTTACCTCCTCCTCAGCACTAGGTCGCAGCTTCTTTGCTCCCCAGACTTGGCTGCCTCTCTCAGATCTCCTGATGTCAACATCCGCTTTGACACTGCTGCAGCCAATCACTGGCCTCAACGGTAACCTGTTCCCCTTGCGTCAAGTCAATTTGCCACGTGACACAAAAGGGACAGATCACTGATGCGGCCAGGGATTGGCTGCAGCAGTGTCAGAGCGGATGTCGACAACGAGGAACCCGAGCGAGACAGCCGAGGCCAGGGAGCTAAGACAAAGCTACGGGAAGCAGATAAGTATGCTTCCCTCTGCAGGTCTGACCAGGAGGGGGTTTGCCAAAAACAGTTAACACTTCAGGTAAATCCCCAATATATTCACTCAGATAGGCATAGTAGATGCCTCTTCCCTCACAAGGAAACAAAAGATAAGGTTTATTTCCAGACTTTCTTATCTAACTTTCCCCTTACCTCAAATGAGTTATTGGAGACTATCAGGTTGTTTCCAACAATATAACATCATTTTCCGATTCCATAGAAATATCTAACCATAGAAAACATCTATATCAGTATGTCTTAATAATTAACTATAATTATCCTCAAATTTTGTAAAAAAAAAAAACCAAAAAGTTGAAAAAATGCTAAATGTAAAAAAAGAGATTTTTGTCCTGAATTATCTCCTTCCTCCAGCTGCTATACGAAAACATGTAATGCGTGAAAGTGTAACTCTGCCCAATGTGAAGTGGATTCTTTTACACCCATTTCACTCATTAAAATCAGGACATAAATTTGAAAAATCACAGGACAATGGGACGGCACTCTCGTTTCAATCACTTCCACACTGCCTCTCATCCTTCGCGCTTCTCCATATGTTTGTGTTTTTGTATGTTGTCTTTTTTTCACTTCTCATTCTTTTGTACCCGTGTATACAAATCACAGTGTGCAGGACATTGTCTTGGGAGGCAGAGGAATTACATAACCATGCTTTTCTTTCCAACAGCTCCATTGTTCAAAGCACAGATAACCGTATAATTTTCTCTGTAAGGTCTCTGAATATCTTGGTTTGAATTTCAAAGAAACCTCAAACTTCGAAAGTAATCTATACCGCTGTCTTATATTGCAAAGGATATGTACTCATCCGCACTTCTGAAGTGTCACTGGTACGATGTGTGTAGGAAAGTGAGTTTCAAAGCTGGTTAAATGCTCTCGACTTGTTTTCTTTTTCCTTTTTTTTCTTTTTATATCTCTGTTTGTGTTCTTTTAGTTTTTTTTATGTTTGCAGACTTTTTCCTTTTGTCATTTTTGTTATTTATTTTCTATGCAGAACAACACATCAACAATAGAAATAATCTGCATGTCCTGCCAATGCCACAAATTAATTATTTCATTTTTTGTGCCCCCAGGAACCATCTTTAAGCTTTTCCTGTTTTTTTGTTTTTTTTTTCATTCTTCCTTTTCTTTTTTTTTTATTTCTTACCATCCCTTTCCAGTGTCTTTACAAGCTGTTTGTAATCTATGCTTAATCCTTTTTATTCGAATGAAGAATTAATAAATGCCAGTTTGTGGTTTCGGTTGCGTTAAGAAGTACCGACTCAATGCTGCCAAGATTTGCCATCTGCCACCTACATGTGCAGGTGCCACAGAGTCTCTCCTGCATACAAAGCGTAATGATATAACACAAAGGGCCAATGTGCCGCAATAATTGCTAAACACACATAAAGGGAGAGCAGGACATTTTTATGAAAGTTTACTTAGTCTGTAGAGATTTGCATACAGATGGATAGGTCGGGGACTTGTGTGCGCTGCGTGGCCCACTGTGTGGAGGGTTGGCTTCAGGCAGCCTTTATAAGCACACACGGCATTCACTATAGTGTAGTGCGGTGGAGAGGCCCTCATTCTACACACACTGAATAGTCATTCAAGTAGCTTGCTTTGAAATAAAAAAAGACTTTGGATATAGGAGAAAAAAAAAGCAAATTCTTTTCTTTGTGAAACGGAGCAGTGTTGGGATGGAGGCCAAGGGACCTCAAGAATGCAGCTAGCAACGAGGAATTAGAGGGAAGTTTCTGTGGAGACACATTTAGTAATGTGGTATTCAGCTTCTTCTGGTGACCAGAAACGTTACGGATATTTCAAAGGGGTCTCGGTATATGTGAAAGAAAGGCTCATGACCATTTTCCTGCTTACATAAAAAAAAATTGCAACTGTCTTAAAATATGCCAGACCTTCAGCTTAAGCAGGTCAACTTTATGGATCTGGTTTAGAAGTAGTTTCGGAATTTTTTTTAAATTCTGCCTATTTTTTTAGTCAATTTTGCTTTATAAATTAATGATCAGTAGTTTTTTTTTTTTTTTTTCGTTTTTGTTCGTGCAGCTGCCGTTGCTGAAAACTCACTGTCTTAGGAAGCACCCTTTGATCATTGGACAATTAAATGTTATACTGACGGTAAATCACTACAAGTTCTGTTCAGTGATGGGGCTTGACCAAAAGTTTCAGAAAAAAGTTTTACAGTTTAATTTAATAGGAGTAATTGAAGAATGACATTTGAGAAGGTTAGTCAAGATATCGTTCTTAAAGGGAACCTGTCGCATAGTACCTGCAGACTGATTTGCCAGCAGATTATTATTGAGCAGGAGTAACTGGACAGATTGTTATATCGTTTTATGGGTGATGGACACTTATTTCTTATAAAAGGGAGGCTGTTAGTCACTGATAGACAGGGGTGCACCACCAATGAGGCTAGGTGAGGTGATCGCCTCAGGCAGCACCAGGCAGGGGCAAGAAGGGGGCAGCCAAAGGGCTATGGGCTGAAGGGAAGGGGTTAGGTTAAGAAATTGGCATGGGGGGGGGGTTCAGTTTTTGTCTCAGGCAGCAGAAAGGCTAGGTGCACCTCTACTGATAGGACCGCCCACTGGACTCCTAAGTCCAGAATAAATTACAAGTTTTATTGAATCTTTTCCCTCAAAACTATATGTCAACTATTTTGTTTGTCCTGCTCTATAACATCCTGGCGATAGGATGTAAAGCACTCCCAAGGTGACAGGTTACCTTCAATGTAAATAGGGGAATAAAAAGTTTTAAGGATTGTCACAATGCTCTCTTTAAGCGAATCTGCTCAAGCCATGTGCAGTCGGAGACAAGTTCTTCTGATACTTTCAGCAAAAACTTTTAGCTGTTCAGCAATTTTGAGACATAGGCATAAAATATTTTTAAAAGATTCTTCCAAACTTATTAAGTGATGGCATATTGCTAGGGTATGCTATCAATTACCATCAGTGATGGTCCAGGACCCCCTTAAAATCTGAGAATGAAAGTTCTGAACTGTTGATTTTAGGACGTTTTTCCTGCACGGCCATGCTTCCAGCCAACTGGCTGTGTAGAGAACTGTAGCATGGCTCCATTCACTTGAGTGAGGCTAAATTTAGATCTCTGGATCAGTGGGGATCACACAGGTCAGACCCCCACCAGTTACAAAGAATATGCCATAACTTTATTAGATGGAAATTCCCCTTTGTGCAAGAAGGGGGTAGACTTAGTGGAGACCAGTGATTGGCTGCAGTGAAGTCAAATCAGATTTTTTCAACGAGGCCGCTCAGCAGTGCATCGCAGGCCTGAAGGAGAAGGAGCGTGGAGTCTGCGCTAGGAAGCAAGTAAGTCATTTCTCCTTTACAAGTCAGGCCAAATTAGGGGGGAAGTCACCACAAAAAGTACCAAAATTGTAATTTAGCTAAGCATAAGTGTCTTCATGTGAAATGCAATCCTCATACGCAGTAATATTTTTTGTGCCCCTGCTGCTTGTTTTTTCAGATACAAAAATTATATAAATTAACCACTAGGGGTGGACTGAGAGTGAACTTGGCCCACTACCATTGAATGGCACCTTACCAACCCCATTAAATCTTCCTACCTGCTCCCCACCTCTCAGTTCCATATCCATATGTCCGCTGTTGTCACTCTTGATGGGACACATCACTGGCTGCATCAACACATGACCCTCATACCTGCCAGAAGTTTACAGCGGGAACCAAAGCTCAGTGAAGACAGCGATGGACCTAAAGATTCGTAACTAAGCATTGGGGAGCAGGTAATAATGGTTCCCTTGACAGGTCCCGCTAAAGTGTCATTTTAAATATACATTGAAGATGGAAAACCCCTCTACTTGCACTTTAAACTTTGACAAGTACCAAGGTGCTGTGGGCCTTCACTACATGTGGGCCCTTAGGGACTTAGATGCTAGATGGTCAATTTGCCTTTGTTCCCTCTTAAACCTGTAATGAAAGTGATTAGGCACACCAGCTTTAGGTCTTAGTCACATGTCTGTGTCCTTTTTCTGTCTGTAAGATTGGTCCGTTTTCATCAGTGGCAATGTTTGTGTTGTTTCTGTTCTGTGTGTCCATTTCTGGCCTAAAAAAGCTGATTTCCAGGACATCTACTTAAGGGGATTTCACGGGCTGAATACAGATGACATAGATTTTACGAGTGTGTTTTGGTCTGGAAAATGAACCAGAGTAGTGCATGGCAAATCTTTGTTTCTGTGGACCAATGGTATATACCCATTGGAATAAATGGATCCATGTGCTGTCCATGGAGGATACGGATAACACATGTCCATGAATCAATGACGTGTGAAGAGGTCCTCAGTTAGATGTACCAAATTGGCATCTTCAAACAAAAGACGTTAGGATGTCATTACTTTAACTACAAATGCAAACATAAAGGGGTATTTTTTATTTTTTTTGATGGTAGATGATTCCTATGGTCCAGATATGGACTATTTCTAATCAGTTCAGCAGTTGCAGTCTTCACCAGGTGCCTTTCACACATAGTTTCACATCATTTTTCCTGTCCCCATGGATTAGTCTGATGCAGGACGTATTTGAGTCCAAAACTTTGCAGTATGTGGATTCATAATCTCCTATTTTACATTGGCCCACCACTAGCAAAAAAAAGTAGAAGCTGTGTATGTATATTATCTCTGTCCTCAAATCAAAAATGTAACCAGACTTTATTTAAAGGCTATGTACACTTTTGGGGGCAATTTTTTATTATTGGATTGTTCTCATTTTAAGCTAAAAATCATTTTTTCAATTGGTCTTTATTTAAAATATGGAGTCCATTTTATGTACATAGCTGAGATGCTCTAGCAGCAGCCTTTGGATTTTCTGTCTTTTCCATCAGTTGGGGAGCTGACGGCCTCCTTGTCTCTGCCCTCTGACATTAGCACCAATTAGGCAGATGTAAAATGACTGTGATACTCAGCTCCTTCTAGACATTTACTGGTGTGTTTACAGACATGGTGAAGTCAAGAGAATGGTCCAGGAAGACAAGAGAAGAGGTGATTTCTCTTCACAGGAAGGGCAATGGCTATAAGAAGATTGCAAAGATGTTAAACATACCAAGAGACACCATAGGAAGCATCATTCGCAAATTCAAGGCAAAGGGCACTGTTGAAACGCTACCTGGTCGTGGCAGAAAGAAGATGCTGACTTTGACTGCTGTGCGCTACCTGAAGCGCAAA
Source organism: Bufotes viridis (assembly GCA_033119425.1). NCBI lineage: Eukaryota > Metazoa > Chordata > Amphibia > Anura > Bufonidae > Bufotes > Bufotes viridis. Next base: position 3,710 of record JAKVIS010000889.1, on the reverse strand, counting down.
GTGGAGAAAAGTCCCCGTGTGACTGCTGAGGAACTGAAAAAGATTTGTCAGATGCGGGTACTGAAGTTTCAGCTCAGACAATATGGCGCACACTGCGTAATGAAGGCCTCCGTGCCAGAACTCCCAGGCGCACCCCTTGCTGTCTCCAAAGAATAAGAAGAGTCGACTGCAGTATGCCAAAACTCATGTGGACAAACCACAAAAGTTTTGGGATAATGTTCTGTGGACTGATGAAACAAAATTAGAACTTTTTGGGCCCATGGATCAACGCTATGTTTGGAGGAGGAAGAACAAGGCCTATGAAGAAAAGAACACCTTGCCTACTGTGAAGCATGGCGGGGGGTCAATCATGCTTTGGGGCTGTTTTGCTTCTACAGGTACAGGGAAGCTTCAGCGTGTGCAAGGTACCATGAATTCTCTTCAGTACCAGGAGATATTGGATGAAAATGTGATGCAGGCCGTCACAAACCTGAGGCTTGGGAGACGTTGGACCTTTCAACAGGACAATGATCCCAAGCATACCTCCAAGTCCACTAGAGCATGGTTGCAGATTAAAGGCTGGAACATTTTGAAGTGGCCATCGCAGTCACCAGACTTAAATCCGATTGAGAACCTCTGGTGGGACTTAAAGAAAGCATTTGCAGCGCGCAAGCCTAAGAATGTGACTGAACTGGAGGCTTTTGCCCATGAAGAATGGGTGAAGATACCCGTAGATCGCTGCAAGACACTTGTGTCAAGCTATGCTTCACGTTTAAAAGCTGTTATAACTGGAAAAGGATGTTGTACTAAGTACTAAGATTGAATGTCACTTGGGGGTTGAATAAAACTGATAATGATGTGAGCACAGAAAAGACATTTGTGGTTATTTCATTATAAATGTTATGTTATATTTGTCTGACTTACAAGTGCCTCTTTGATTTAATTGTAAACAAGATGACTGAAATGATCAAAATCAATGTCAAACTGGCCAAAACACTCCATTTCAGTGGGGGTTGAATCATTTTGAACACAACTGTACGGTATGTCACAGGCTGTTCAATGCTTTTCCTTCACTTTACATAGCATAAAATTGTGGTAATGTCTGTTTTAAAATACGGGGATGACAAGATACATTAGGTGAAAGCCCTGCTCATGTGAGCTTTAAAGAATGGAGAGTAGATACAAGAGGCCAGGAAGACTCTGTAGGCCAGGTTATGGACTCTTTGTGAGAACTAAGTTTTCAGTGGCTTTATAAAGTTTGGAGACCTGGAAAATGTTGGATGGACGGGAGTGAAAGGGCGAAGAGATGATTAGAGTAGAGAGGAGTTGGTGATTGACTACACGGAGGTTGTGTGTGGGGTGATGGAGTAAATGTGAATTAGAGAAGATATAAAGGATGAGACAAAACTGAAGAGCTATGCATTGAAAATTTTTAATCTGATTTTTTGTGTGATGGACATTCAGTTTAGTAATTAATATTAATAGAGGGGGAGATATTAGAGGATGTTAACAGGAGGAGAGGTAGATGAGAAGCATGAGTCTAGGATAATTTAGAGCGGCACTAAGGTTGCATACACATTAAACCCACCGATTTCTATAGGATTGTTGAATTTCAATACGCGGCCCAGGTGTGAGATTCAAATTTTTGAATCGGCGGACACGCGGCGTCACGACACGTTTACATATACATACACCATATATATGCAACACACATACACATAAATACACCATATATACACTGCACACACATACCACCCAACTTTTGAAAAGCCTAAGGAGCTAAATTATGGAATGGAAGCGCTCATCTCCAACTGCTGGTATTTAAAAAAAAACGAATATTCGCGATGACAAATATATTTTGAGATATTCAAATATTCGCGAATTCTCGAAGTGCCGATATTCGCGATTAAAATTCGCAATTCGAATATTCGTGATCAACACTACTGAGAAAGAGAGAAGAGCTCTATATGTGTTCAATCCTCCGAAAACTAGGCCTGGGTCCCAAAGAACCATCATCTCTGAGACATTTACAGCAAGAATTGGTATTGCTACTTTTAAATACTCCAGAGACAGAGAAGGAAGAACTAGAAGGTCCAGAATCTCCAAGGCTGTGCACTAGAGCCAGCCAGCAAGGTCCTGTGCTCCTTTAAAGCTTCTGCTGTGAAAGGAAACATTGCCAACACACCCTTCCACATTTTGACATGGTTTTGGCCCGTTGTATCTTAATTCTGGACCCCTCAGCTCAGGAATTACAGAAGAGTTTCCAGGAACCTTATTGTCAGCCTTAGATTCTGCAGAGAGAGATATTCTGAAAAGATGGAATGGAGTACTACAACCCCCATTATTGCTCATATCCATATATTTCTATTAATGAGGAGGAATTGCACTGTGCAATGTTTCGATCTGTGCTTTAATAGCGTTGGATTTACTACAACTCTCATTCTGTATTTTAGTAAAGAGAGACATTTCTACCACTAGCCCAGTTACTGACTCCAGCACCATTCTCCAGCCAGGGCACCTACATCTTCTTGCACTTGTACCAGACTCATGACAACAAGGGCTCCCCAACTACTATCAGGCAGGAGTCCCATCATCAGGGTTCTCCCTCTTGTCACTGCCCCGGCCCTAGGGAGCAACGGTGCAAATAACTGTTGCAACCAGAGCCACTATCACTCTCATCCTCCTCTCTGCTCCTCCTGTTCTTGTGGCACATAGTTTGGGTGGCCATATTCTAATATTCTAATATTCTGAACAGAAAACCAATACTGAAAAAGTAAAAAAAAAAATAACATTCATCGTTTTATGCATAGGCACTTTTAGTGGAACATTTTGAGCCTTTTAACATTTTTCCTTTAATTTTAAGATTGAATTTTCCATCTATGATGCTAATTCCAGCGCTGCTCTTTCACACTAGCCACAGACATCAAAGTCCCGTTGTTAACAATATCTTAGTAGTGTCTGGTGAAATTGAACCCTCCAAGGTGCTAAGGCTCCTTCATCCAGTTTCTCAACTTCTCCAGCTGTTGCAGCTTTTCACTTGCAACGTTTTTGGCCAGTCGTATTCCAAAAAAACCTCTCCATTTACAAAGCACAGTAGTCAGACATCACATCAGTTACAGCAATCCATCTGCGCCAAGGCTGTAACTATACGTTATAAGGGCTCCACCATTACAAATAGTCTGGCATGGACTGATAGGATGTATAAAGCTATGCCTAATTCCAAGCATTAATAATTTCTAGGTTATATCACCGGCCACACACTGAGATTTCATGACAGAGCAATCAGATCGGTGTCTAGGGTAAGCACATATAGACATTAAAATGGCTTTAATATTAGAAATTATTGCAGTTTAATCATTGTATTCTTTGCCGATGGATGCATTTCATAGTCGTATATATCTGTGAATTTCCTAGGCCTCGTATACTCTAAGTGCATGCGAGGATACTAGAGGACCTGGAAGAAATACACATGGACACAGAGAGAACATGCAAACTACATCCAGAACAGTCAGACTTTAAAGACTATATCAAAACCATGGATACCCAACTATTTCTGGAGATGTAAAGGCTTTTATCATCAGGGGTAATGTGAATATGAAGTTTTATTCTGCCAGATTTTGCTCCAGCAAGTGCTCAGGGTGAGGCTTCATTGTGGGGTGCCCTCTGCATTGAGCTGCATCACAGCCACCCCTCTCTGCTTTGAGTGACAGCTGTAGCATCCAACCAGGGAC
>JAKVIS010000888.1:0-47435 GCA_033119425.1 Bufotes viridis | reverse complement strand
CCATGTGGGGGCTGAAGGAGGCATATGGGGGCTGAAGGAGGCATATGGGGGCTGATGGAGGCATGTGGGGGCTGATGGAGGCACTGGGGGCTAATGGAGGCACTGGGGGCTGATGGAGGCATATGGGGGCTGATGAAGGCACTGGGGCTGAAGAGAAGCATATGGAGCTGATAAAGGCACTGGGGGCTGAAGAGAGGCATATGGGGCTGATGGAGGCATATGGGGGCTTAAGAGAGGCATATGGGGACTGAAGGAGGCATATGGGGGCTAATGGAGGCACTGGGGCTGATGTTAATTGTTATTATGCAAATTTCCCTAGCAACGCCCCAGTCACTGTATGGAGGTGTAATCCGGTCACTGTAAAGAGGTGTTATCCGGTCACTGTATGGCGGTAGTATCCAATAACTGTATGGCCATAACTGTATCCCTTTTCCTGCCCACTCCACCTTTTTTAGACCTGGCATGAGCGGGGAAAAGTTGCAGATTGCGGTGCTAAGGACCTTTGCGCCACAATCTGTTTTAGAAATAGGCCTAATATAGGTGTATTTCTATTTAATAAGTAACCCCCTAATTATTATTCCAGGGTAGGGCTTATATCTTTATAGTGTAGAGATTCTAGCGTATTATAATGTGCCCTGCATTTTCCAATATATAAATGATCCTTGGGAAACACAGTCCTTACCCCTGACCACCAGGACCAGGTTATGCATGGCGCCTCCCCTCTCCGCCCCACTGCTCCGCTGTGTACTAGTGCTTATTCTGACACTAAGGCTGGGTTCACATCACATTTTTGCCATCCGTTTAATGTATACCAAAAACGTATACATTAACAGATACCTCAGACTGATGCCGTACAGTGGCATCTGTTCACCATACAGTTCCATTGTAAAAAAAAAAAAAAACATATACGTTAATGTGTGTATTTTTTACTGGACTCTGCAGGATACAAAAACGTGGAGCGCTGCACATTTGTATACATCAAACCGATAGGAAAAAACGTGATGTGAACCCACTGGGGGGGGGGGGTACTAAAATTTGCTGTGGGGCCCAGTCAGTTCTAGCTACATTACTGCACAGCTCCTTCTCTCCTCCAGGCCTGGCCCAGCGGTGACATCATGACGTGTGTCTCACTGCTTCAGCGGGTCTGAGGAGAGAAGGAGCGCAGGGAGATGAGCTGCGGTTAGTGAATGACAGGACCGCCGACTCCCCTGCGCTCCAGCAATGATAGGTATGTGAGGGGGCCACTGGGGGCTCATTACACTGTACCTTACATAGTATAATGACCCCCAGTGCCCCCCATTTAGTATAATGATCCTCAATGACCCTCCATTCAGTATAATGACCCCAGAGCCCCCATTTAATATAATAACTCCGAGTGCCCCCTCCATACAGTATAACCCCCCAGTGTAGGAGCCACTGGGGGGTCATTATTCTGAATGGGGGGCCACTTTGGGGTCATTATGCTGCGTGGGGGGCCACTGGGGGCTATTATACTGTGTGTGGGGGGGGGGCATTGGGAGGTCATAATACTGTGTGAAGGGCCACCAGTGGTCATTATACGGTATGGGGGCCACTAGGGGTCATTATACGGTGTTGGAGCCACAAGGGGACATGTAAATGTAAAAAGATGCCTCAAGGGGGCCCTCTGGTATTTATCGCCCATGGGCCCGCATGAACCTGGAGCAGGCCCTAAAGACTCCCTACCACAGTTTTTGGTGTAAAAAAATTGCACGGCAATGTTTTGCAACTTTTTAAATGCCCATACGCTACACCACCAATGACACTCAGGAGTGGTGGAGGCGGTGTGGGGGAGTGGCGGGGGCAGGGATTAAGTGACAAATGAAATCAGCTCCAGTCAGGGGTGAAGTAGATTTCAGTTTACGAGCACGGCCTGTCAGAGGTTGCCACTAATTTATAACGAGGCCCGCGTCTCGTAATCAATGAATGGGGTTGTCCAAAGTCTAAAATATGCCCCCGGGCCCTCGTATAGATTATACCTACCCCGATCCCTGGCACCCACGTCGCTCCTTATCCCTGCCCGGCAGCCGCTGCATCTTCCCGTCGCGTTGATCAAAGCATCCCGCGACGGGGGGAGCAGCCAATAGCAGGCTGCGATGGGGAAGAGCCTTCCTAGCCTCAGCTGTGATGCTAGGGTGGCTCGTCCCCACCGCGGCCTGCTATTGGCTGCTCCCCCCGTCCCCAGATGTTTTGATCCACGCTATAGAAGGATGCAGCGGCTGCCGGGCAGGGATCAGGAGCGGGGTAGGTATAATCTATACGAGGGCCCAGGGGCATGTTTTAGACTTTGGATAACCCTATTAATTTATTACAAGGCCCCTTTAAGAGCATCCTTTGAAAGCGAGCAGGATATCAAAGAGCGGTGTCACGTCAGTCTTTGATAAATGATCCCCATTGTTCCCTGTTATCAGCCATTTTATGCTGGTGAGTGGCTGACTGTAGTGTCATTCAAAGGAATGAGGTGCAGAAAGTACAGAAGCCCCCCAGCCCCCAATAATCACTACTTTATATCACATATTTCCAATGCTGAGACCCTCAAAATATCTTGGACGAGATTTATCAAACGGGTGTAAAGGAAAACTGGCTTAGTTGCCCATAGCAACCAATCAGACTCCACCTTTCATTTTCCAAAGAAGCTGTGAAAAATGAAAGGTTGAATCTGATTGGCTGCGAGGGGCCAGTTTTAATAAATCTACCCCTTTATATCCATATGTGTGACTGATATCAGCCCCCGGTCCGCACCTTTAATGAGCTTTGCAGTGTAACTTCATATTCCTTTTGTGTATTGCCTCATATTGCACCTGACATGCGGCAGTGGTGCGGTGAATTGATTTACCATGTTTCACTGGAAAAAAAAAATGCAATTGTGATAAAAATGCATTTGTGCTTTTTATGGTTTTTTTTTTTTTTTGCAACACATTTTTGGTGCATTTATAAAAAGAAACATGTAAACCGAGGCCTAGGACATCCAAACAGCTGAGTGCAAGGGAAGAATCAGAAGCCTCCCATGTTTTTTTTTTTCTTTTTGTAACCATTTCATTCCCGAGGCAGTATAAGTAGTGCTGCGGCTCCCTGACACACCCAGCTCTGTGAGGCATTGTATGCCTTCCTCCTTGCAGTGTTTGACTCGTAGATGGTGCAGAGATCCAGCCTTTCCCAGCAGAGCAGATCCTGAGAGGCACACAAGGTAAGGAAAGAGCTGGAGATACAACACGGGAGAAGGATCTGGGGCTGGGGTCTTGTAGTCACACTGGTCTCTGACCTCACAAAAAATTGGGTGTCATCTATCAAAGACTGGCCTTTTTTACGCTGGTCTTTGATAACTACCCCCTGCGCTGCCGGAGAGGCAATCCTCATCATAAACTAGGCAGACTTCTGGTAGTTCATGCCCCTGGAGTGAAAACTCCACCAGCCCTTGATGTAAATGTTAGTAATTTTGCCCTACACTATGCCACCGCCAGTGTAAAATGTAAATGACACCCCCATTGTTTACAGACATAGCAGAGCTACATTTGACTTTGCATTGTTGTCATTCCTTTATTACACCACAGAGAAGGTGATACATTTTAAGTACAGATAATGTAGTAGAGGTTACATGCAGTCCTATGTAACACCACGGATAACTCTAGGGCATATTTGCTATAGCGTTTTTTTTTTTTTTTTTTTCCCCCAGTCTCATTTTCCAGTAGTGTTGATCGAACTTGTTTTTCCAGTTCGGCATATGAGGTTCAGGTTATCTAAGAATTCCGTAATGATTTCTGCTATTACAGACCATAACTTATGGTTCCAGGTAGCGGAATCCATAACGGAATTCTTAGATAACCCGAACCTTGTACGCCGAACTGGAAACCCAAGTTTGCTCATCCCTATTTACCCACTGATTTTTGCTCCTGTTTTGGAGGCATTTGCGCCTATTTTAAGTTTTATGACTAATTCACCAGTAATTGTGAGCCAAATCCTGGCAAAGACTGGCATTTCCAATATTTTTTATTTTTTTTTGTTAAAAAAAAAAAAAAAAAAACTTAATAAATGTGCCTCTGAGTACAGATAATGTAATACATGACACTGCAGGTAACATCTAACACAACAGATAGTAGTGATGACTCTAGAGCTACATGGCGACGTGTTGCAGAAAAGTCGCAGAATACATATATACATATAATGATACTCAACAGTGTCGCACTGTGACATGCTGCAATGTAACAGTCTAAAAAAAAAAAATTCATCCAAGTTTAAGTAGCAGTATGTCACAGTGCTACACCATTAACTATCTTTATTTTTATTTAATCTTTATTAGAAACCAGACATATACAATCTGCAATAAATTTCTATTTTGCATTGAATATCATTACACAAAATGTTGTGCAACGTTTCTGCGACGCATGCCGCTGTGTAGCCCTATACTTAGTACAGACCATACAGTAGGTGTTGCCTTCATCTGGTTGTGTGATCTCAGCATCAAATATCGGGTATATAGAGCTATCCTGACCAGATGAAGTCATGTGATTTGGAGACAGGATTTTATAACATTGTGCATCCATGGCATTTCATAGGGCGCAGCTGGTACATAAAACTTTTGCCCCAGGAAAAATTGGAGAAGCACGAGCGCTGGTTACGGGGGCTACAGAGGACGAACGGAGCGGCACCCAGGGATACATGTAAGTGCAGGGACATCCCTGGGTGCCGCTCTCCATATACATAGCTTTGCCTAATAAACTGTGGACCAGTGAAAGGTCCTCTTTAATGTGTGAGGTTAAAACATATCCATAGTGACCACCACCTTTGTCCACAAGCCTAAATGGCAACATTTTCAGGGCCAGCAATATTTAAAGGTTCACACTTAGTGCTATGGCCTGTGGGTGGCTGGGTATTTGCGTTTACGTTCAAAGGCCTGGGTTAAGGACATCTGTAAGCGGGCCTATTTTGTGTGGCCCGCCTTCTCCTTTTTGCCATCCCACAGCCTCTTCCAGCCTGTTGCGGTGCTGTGGATCCCTCCCCCTCTGTACTCCTGTGCTCGCTTGGCTTGCCACCTTCCCAGTTTGGGTCAATGATGTCGTCATCCACCACCCCCTCTTCCACTTCCTCACTCGGGTCATCCTCCTGACTTGTGGTGTTGACCTAACAGGACCCTCACTTATTGACAACTGTGACTCATCCACATCATGAAACACTAATTGCCATTCCCCACCATAATCTTCTGACTGTAGATGCTGAAGAGTTTGGGAATCGGTGCACAAGATCTCCTCATGTCCCTCTTCAGGGAAGGTCGGCTGACCTGCAGGCCCTCAACTACAATATTTTACAGGTTCAGCTCAGCAGCAGGCACTCGCACTTCATTTTTTGCAATGCTCAGCAGCAAGCCCTCACCCCTAATGTTTTAGAGGGTCACCAGTAGGCCATCAATGATAACTTTTCAAGGGTGTGTATGATGCCCTCCTTTATGTGTAACAAAGGGTTTATTGCAGTGCCGGTTTCTTGTCATTTTTGGCAGCCTTTTTACTTGGTGCATAGGCTTTGAGTGTAGGAGTCCCACTACCTCAACAATTGTACCACAATGTGAATGAGGCCCTCCTTTATGTGATGCAGGCTGTTTTCGGAGTGCCTCTTTCATGTACATTTTGGCAGCACTAGCACTTTATATACAATTTAATATACTGTAAAGAACGGTTCCTGGGAGTCCAAGATGCATCCAGACATCATCCGCATGCTGTTCCCGATCTATTTCAGTGGTGTTTCTGACCTCTTTCCAATGAACCAGGCACCTTCCCCTCTTCAGAACACGGGGTGCCTGGTTGTCTTTTGTTGACTTCCATTATACTCGGGTGCTCGGTAAAGCACACGAACATAGAGATGTGTTCGGCCTGAACATCCGAAAACGTTGGTGCTCTATCATTACTACCTCAAAGTTTAATAAATATAGCAGCATGATGGGTTCACATACAGTATGTCCAGCGGCAGCGTGGAGCCCCACTCCACCGCTTTAACTAGACTGTGCCTACCCTACTGCTTCTGGGTTGTCCGCTGACATCACTGGTGTATTGCCGGGAGCGCAAGGCAGCCAGAGCACTTTACGCAAGCAGGAAGTGTGGATGAGATGTCAGTTTTGCGTCAATGCTGCCTTGCAACAGCCAACGCTCATGCTGGCATCTCACAGTGCAAGGAGCGATGTGTCTCCTAAGATAACACACTGGAGGACATTTAAATGGAAGTCTCTCTCCCTGCTGAAAATGGCGAGATCTATGGGTACAATACTTGATATGTGTGATTGCCTATTTGAGAAGCAGAACTGACCCATATTTTGAGAAGCAACTGGGTACAAACAGAACTGCTTCTGCTTTCTCTGATGTACCTAGTTGCTCCACGCTACTGCTGGACATATGTGAACCTATTACACTGCCATATTTAATTCACTTTGAGGTAGTAGGGCAAAACACTGACCCTCCCTCAGTATTTATAGTGACACCGGACCGTAACTGTGGTGCTCACCACTTTTTCAATTTTGACCCATCGCCCCCTGATGAATCTGGGGGTATCCATTAAGATAAAGCAAAAAAAAAAGTTCTCAAAATTTCCAACTCGTTTTATTTTCTTTAGGTCTGGAATAGGTAGGGTAGTGACAGGTACTCCCTCCTCCAATTTCCCTAACTGGGTCTTCCAGGGATTGATAACAGGGCAAGGTTCCGGACGGGGCCACTCTTGTCAGGGCGATGACTCCGTATTAGGAGGTTTTTAGTGCAAAATAGACCTGGCAGGGTAGGGACAGGATATGCGCATTGTATCATCCAAAAACTTCTCTCCCAGCTTCCTCATCGTGCCCCTGTCGGTGGTACCCAACCAGTTCGGTATCCCGCTTTTAACCGGATCATCAGTATATTGGTAACTGTTCTAATTTTTGTATTTATGGTGCATTGTTGTCTTTTTAGATACAATTTATTAAAAGCTAAGCTTTATCTTACTATAATTGCCCCTCTTGTGTTGCTAACGCTCTATTGTAACCACCAATCTCCGTGACACTGCCTAAAGGTGTAACCACCAATTATCGTGCCGGTGTAAAGACTATCCACCATGCTATTTGCCACAGTTCAGTTCTTGTTGCATCTGCTGAGTTCATGTCAGTCATTGTGCCATCCTCAGTGGGGTCTGGACACCACAAAAACCAATACAACACTAATCTTCTTACAGGGTTTGCAGACTCAGTGAATAGATTCATACAGAGCTTGACAATGATAAGGAATTGAAACCCAAAGTATATTAGAAAATTGTGGGATTTTTCATTATACGGAAATTACATTTTATTTGCATATACTTCTTTTTGATGGTGCGAGCTGTGACTGCTGTCATCAGTCTAGGACATATGGTGGCATATACCACACAGTTATTGGAGGTGCACTTGAATACCCTGCTTGTGATGGAGATTGCTGTACATGTATAATTAGTGTATGCAAGTAAATTATTCTCTTGTCCCTTCTAGATTATCTAGAACCATCCCGTGCAAGATCATGGACTTTTGTGGCCTCCTAACACAGGAAAAACAGCCAAGTGAGTGCTCATTTCTACCAAGTGTTTAATATTTGATCCACATTAGAACATTGGAAGTCTCTGCTGATGGAAGTTTTACTGACTGTCGCCTTGCCAGGTGGCAGCTATGACGCCCAGGGTAGTGGTTGTGGTTTTGTTAATAGCCACATGATTTAGTACTTAATGTACTAGTGCAGGCATGCTCAACCTGTGGCCCTCCAGCTGTTGTAAAACTACAACTCCCACGATGCCCTTCTGTAAGATGATGGCTGTAGGCTGTCAGGGGATGATGGGAGTTGTAGTTTTGCAACAGCTTAAGGGCCGCAAGTTGAGTATGCCTGTAAATCTAGTGTAAGGTCATATGATTTAGTACTTCTTTCATTCGGAATCTCCACAACCCAGCTGCTTTTTGGCTCTGCAACAGCCGGTACATTTGATGTCTTGGGCATCTTTTTGATGCAGTTTTTGAGGCCAAAGCCAGGAATGGTTGAAAGAACTGAGGACATGTATAACGGAAAGTCTTCTCCTGTTCTTGAATCCACTCTTGGCTTTGGATGTAAAAACTGCATCAGTAAAACATGGAAACCCAGTCTTTGGATGTCGGTACACGTCCAGGTATTGATTAGGTTTTTGTGGTTTGAGAAACCAAAATCGGGTGAGTATTTCTAAAGCGAAATAAAGTATGTTTTTTTTTTTTTTGTTTTGTTTTTACTGCTTTTAGCTTTGGAACTGCATAAAAATTAGGAGTCTACTGGCAGCCTTAGGGCTGATTCACATGACTGCACTCGGTCTGTACCAACTGGACACAAGTCATAAGCTTACTGTGGCTCCCTGTGGCAGGCGCAGCACTATGAAGTGCCTTTTATGCGCTGTGGCATTAGAAGAAGTTTGGTATGACTTTTCTAGTCTAACCAGACTGTCTATTACTCTGTGATTCCTGTAGCACTGTTCTATGGAAGCAATAGGTTTAAAGAGCACACCAAATGCTTGAAATAACTTCTTTATTAACCACATCAGCCCCCCCTAGCTTAAACACCCTTAATGACCAGACCACTTTTTACAATTCTGCACTACACTACTTTCACCGTTTATTGCTCCGTCATACAACTTACCACCCAAATGAATTTTACCTCCTTTTCTTCTCACTAATACAGCTTTCATTTGGTGGTGTTTCATTGTTGCTGACACTTTTACTTTTTTAGCTATTAATAAAAATTTAATGACATTTTTTCGCTTTCTGTTTTAAAAAAAAAAAAAATTTACAACTACATTTTTAGAGAAATTTATATAGATGTATTGTTCTACATGTCTTTGATTAAAAAAATGCAATAAGTGTATATTTATTGGTTTGGGTAAAAGTTATAGCGTTTACAAACTATTGTGCAATAGTTTGCACAATAGTTTGTAAACGCTATAACTTTTACCCAAACCAATAAATATACACTTATTGCATATTCCTGGGTAATCAGCACGTGTCCTCACTCCTCTCCCTTCGCTAATTACTCAGTGAATCTCAGTGTCCTCTCACCCTTGTCTAGTTAAAACTTATTTTTTCTTTCTTTCAGAAAAGCTTGCCCTGGGGATCGAACCTGCAACCATTAGGTTCAAAGGCAAGACACTTAACCACAAAGCCATATGAGCTGATAAGCCAGATAGCTAAAAAAAAAAATAAGACCTCTAGATGTGGAGAACTTTGATAGTGTATCCATACACATTACAGCTGCACCAGCACATTGTATATGGATGTAGCAGAGCTTGGTGTGTTGGGGCAGCTGTAATGTGTATAGATACACTATCAAAGTTCTCCTTATCTAGAGGTCTTATTGTTTTTTTTTAGCTATCTGGCTATGCAGTTCATATGGTCTTGTGGATAAGTGTCTTGCCTTTCATCCTAATGGTCACAGGTTTGATTCCCTTCACAAACTTTTCTGAAAGACAGGATTTTTTTTTTTTTTTTTTTTTTAAATACTGGACTTTTACTTTACTGCCACAGGGGAGGAGGGGGCTATTGGCACTATGATATTGGCAAATGTGGGGGGGGGAGAGATAGGCACTTCATATTGGCACACACATTAGGGGGCAGGGGGAGAGGATGGCACTATGATATTGGGATGGGGGAAGACAGAGGCACTTGATATTGGCACATTATAGGGGGCACTATGGGGAGAGGAGCACTATGGGGGGCATCTGGTGCTATATGGCTGGCTACTGGCACATTATAGGGTGGGTTTATATGGCTGACTACTGGCACATTATAGGAGGGGTTATATGGCTGACTACTGGCACATTATAGGAGGGGTTATATGGCTGACTACTGGCACATTATAGGGGGGTTATATGGCTGGCTACTGGCACATTATAGGGGGGCTGGGGGGGCTATATGGCTGACTACTGGCACATCGATCAATGTGGATGAAAAAATTTCTGCCCAAAAATTGCAAAAAAAAGAGGGGAAAGGACATAGGAGTGCTTGTGAAGTAAGGCCCCAGTCACATGTCCGCATCTATTCTGCGGAATGGATGCAGACCCATTCAGTGTGAATTGGGTTAGCGGTGATGCGGAAAGCACACTATGTGCTCTCCGCATCAGCATTTGCAGAGCTGCGGCCGCGAACTTCCGGGCAAAAGATAGAGCATGTCCTATTCTTGTCCGCAATTGCGGACAAGAAAAGGCATTTTCTATATAGTTCTGGCAATGTGCGGATCCGCAAAATGCAGAAAGTGCATTGCCAGTATCTGTGCTTTGTGGATCTGCAAAACACATACGGACGTCTGAATAAGCCTGACATGGGGTGATCAGGGGTTAATCAGTGATGGAGGGGGTGGGGGGGTCTGTGTGGTCATTGGTGCACTTACATATATTTCCTCTGGTGGTCCCAAGCAAAAGGGACCACCAGAGGAGCAGGCATATCATGCGCTGTTAACAAAACAGCGGCGCTGGCAGGCTGTAGTTAAACCTCTCCCCGACGCGATCCTGTGAGCATGCGCGCTCACAGGAAATCTCGCGAGATGACACGTCAAGGACAAATAGCTGGGCCGCCGAGATCACGTGATTCTGTGTGAGGCGTTCCGGATGTGGTTAACTTCAACTTTTCTTCATGTATAACGCTGCTGCCTCTGCGGCAGACAGTCCATGTACAGACACTTCACACATCACAAAATGGCGGTTCAACTGTTCAGTCTTGTCATTCAACATAAAATGGTGGATATATTTCTCTATTCAGTATCTGTACTCACTAAGTTATTTAGGCTTTTATGATCTCTCTAAGAGGTATACCTGAGGCTTAACCAATAGTTTTACTTGCTGTATATGATTTGTTATGAGCAGTTCACAGACTGAACATAGTTTGTATAGTTTGGTCGTTATTTGCAATTTGGAGATGGCTATTTGCATACTATTAATTTGCTATTTGGTGGAACTGCAAGTAAACATATATAACCAGTTCAGTATATAGCGCTAATCGCTACATTAACAATAGTAACATCTACTGTATAACTGTATTATATGCCTATCTTGGTCCCTTTGCTTCCATAAAACTGAACTCTCAGTGGAGTGACTGTCTGTTCAGCTCTTCTCCTCTGGCGTAATAAATTCTATAGCTCCTGCTAGGGAATTTCCCAGACAGGCTGAGTGTGAGGCTGGCTGTAATTGTCCAAGACTCCTGCTCAGTGTGAGACTGGCTGTGATTGGTTATAACTCCTTGGCAGTAACAACAGTTTAACTCTTTCTGCTAATTATGTACTTTGTCATTGATCTTACCTTACAGTTATATAATGAATCTTAAAGGCATTTTATCTTTTCTGCTTCTGTGAACACAACATATAACTGTTACATGACATCCAAAAACATGAAGTCACAATAAATAACTCTGCTTTTATCTTTAACATGTAAACATCGGAACTGTATTGGCAGGTCTAGCTGTATACATCTATAAGCCATATACGCAACCTAGGACAGGTCTTAGCTGGCCAGCTACACTCGCCTGACCCAAACTAACTGCATCATGGTGATCTACAATTATTCTTATCTGATCATCGGTCTATTGAATACAGTATATGCTTGGAGTACAGTACAATAGGCCCTGTATCATAAATCAATATGATGCATTCAGTTCTGGCTAGTGGACCCTCAGTCAGTCTGGGAGATTCAGTTAACACACAGCCTTTAGTTCAGGATCTCATTACTCATTATGTTTAATATGGCTAACAATCATGTCTCTGATATTGGGGCCTAAAAGTTGGAAAACCTTCCAGCTGACGGAACATGGAAGGCTCCACTTTTGGCTTCAGTTTTATGATCTTTGGGTCATAAACTGCATTATGCATAATGTTCTATTCACTTTGGGTCATAAACTGCATTATGCATAATGTTCTATTCACTTTAATGCAGATGCCTTCAATGTTAGCACAGAGGTCCAGCAATGTTACACCATGTATTATACTTCAGAGCTGCAGCCATGGCTACTTTTATGGGGCCTGAGGTCTCATGGTGGCTCAGCCATGCATAGAACATTCTAACATGGGCCAGTGTCAGGAGCTTGAGAGTGAGGTTGTTGTTGTATGCAAGCTTATGGACCGACGTTCCTCTGAGCTCCTGTGCTGGATAAAGAATACACTGCCTGGTATAAAGACTTCCCAGAATGTGAGTGGAGATGCTGAACCGGTTGGTAATGCCGTAAGATTTCAGCTCTGAGGTCTAAAGAATTGCAGCTCCAGAGTAATACACTTGACTGGCGTAGGGATCGCCGGCTGAGGATTTAGGGCCAGTGCCACCCATAAGCAAGGTACGCCACTGCGTAGAGAGCACTCTTGCTGGGGGTGCCGGCGCGGCTCCTCTCCACCTCTTATCAAATGTATTCACTGCACTTGCCTCTGAAATTGAAGCGCCATAATCTCACAGAGGCATTGGAGTGCGCATGCACTGGCTTCCTGGCCTCGGCCAGGCTCAGGGCGGGGAGGAGATCTGTGGATGACACAGATTCCCCCCCCCCCCCCTTTTTTTTTTTTTTTGATATGGGGGCCCAGTCACTTCTAGCTACACCCCTGATACACTTCACAGGACCCATTAGAGATATTCATGTAATTTATAACATTTGACCCAACATTAGAAAAACTCATACTTCCTGTGTTGTCTAGTTCCTCTGCAGGGGATCTCGGTTAATGTCCGGGTGAAAGGCTTTGTGGCTGATGTGTCTGCAATGTTCAATTATAAGAATGAGGAGGAGAAGACTGTGGAGGCCATCTTTGTGTTCCCTGTGGATGCTGTCTACAGCTTTGAAGCCACAGTGGAGGGGAAGACCATTGTAGCCGATCTCCAGGAGAAGGAACAGGTAAATGGTATTATCGCTTATATTTCAAGACTGACATATCTGAAATAGGCTGGATTTTTACTTTTTCTAACTTTTGCCCAAACGCACTTGGGCCTCGAATAGTTTCCTCTGGTGGGCCTCAAGAACCCCAGTCTGTCACTGTCTGGTACAGTATTAGAAAATTCTGTACAATGCCACCTACCAAGGCTTTATAATCTACAGATTGAAGAACATCGTGCTGATACTTTGGTTTGTCTATATCTCTTAGGCACACAAAACCTACGATGAGGCCATCAGCCAAGGCCAGCAAGCTTTTCTTCTGGAAGAAGATGAAAGTTCTGGTGACATCTTCAGCTGCAGTGTCGGGAATCTACTACCTGGTCAGGAAGCTGAAGTGACCCTGAGCTTTGTTCAAGAGCTGCAGGTTGAAGCAGATGGCGCTGTGCGTTTTGTTTTACCTGCAGTCCTCAACCCCCGATACACCCCAAAAGGTACAGTCCGAAGAAAAGTGGGTATTGCAAAAAAATAGCTGGAGAGAATGTGTAGCACTTCACACAAATGGACAACCCAGGGGGAAAAAAAGATTAGTGGGGTATTTCTATTCATTTGCAATATAAATTCTAGATGTACATTAATTTTGTCCATGCTCCAAAAAGACCGTAGTCTAAGTTTTTGTCGCCTATAAGTTGGCATAGTTTTACTCCAAAAAATGTGACTTGTGTCTAAATCTGCCCTGTTATTTCTTGCTCTTGTTTTATATTGACTTTTATTTTTTCCCTTGACTTTTTTTTTTTTTTTTTTATTTTGTTTCCTTTCTTCCTGTAGGACAAAAGAACAATGTGACCATGACTCTACCGGAGCTGCCAATAAGTGAGATCCCATACACTCTGAGCCTGACTGCTAGATTTCAGTCTGCATACGGTATAATAAAGATTGAGTCTAGCTGTGACCTCACACCTCTGAGGTACACCAACGACGACAAAACCGAAGCCGAGGTGAGTTTATAATAGAGAACACTATCAATGGAAATTAATAAAATCATGATCATGCCTGTGGGCAGATATGTAATGTGGCAGCTGGCTGATAACAGAGTTGCAGATGTTGTTAGCTTATCCTGGGTATGTGTGTCATCAATTTTGAGGATTTAAAGGGGTTGTCCCGTGAAAATTATTCTACCGTTTTCAAACCGGCAACTGGATCTTAATGCTTTTGTAATTGCATGTAATAAAACATGTGTATAGCTAGTCATTCAATAAAATGTATGTAAAGTGCAACCTTGAGCTGTCAGCTTGCTATAAATCAAGAAGAGCAATGAATGGGGAGATCTCTGCTGGACCCATGTAAAGTATAGGGTTGGTTCTAGCTTTGTTAGGAAATATTTTTTAGGAGATATATATAAAAAAAATTGAATACAATCAGTGGATAACCCCTTTAAAGCGCACCTATACCTACATATTACAGTTTGAGTAAAGCTAAGAATAATATCACACCCCTCAAAGTCATATGGGAAACTGAGATCTGGGATGCTGTATGCAGGGAATAGGTGTAAATTGGCATATTCGTAATCGTGGATCTACACGTGCCGCTAGTTGGGTAGACTCATCAGGGAAGAATGTTTCTGCAAACGCTTGTACCCGACAATCTGTCTAAAGGTGCAGTCTGCCCCTGACACTGGAGGCGCTCCCTGTTCCATCTCTGACAGAAATCCACTGCTTGTTTTGTCAGTACAAACAACTTATTCCTGTCGGAGTTTGGCGCGGGGAGCCTAGTAAGAGCACGTCTGATCTTCTGGCCGTATTTCACAAACATCAGAGCAATGGGAGTGCTTGGCATCTCTGTACACACTGATGCCGTGCGCTCCAGGGCACCAGCACTGAAAGGGTGTCCAGCAGTAAAATAACCTGCACGTCATCCAGCCGCAGACAATACATCCCCCCCCCTACAGGGAGCTCCTCTTACCTGCTATCTGAATCGTCGTAGTGCACGGCATCAGTAGGGGGAGGGGGAAACGGCCCGAATCGGAGCCCCAGTAAAGTACATTTTTCAGTAGTAAAATGGAATGTGTGTGTATATATCGCCACGTCTGTAACAACCTGCTGTATAAAAATATAACATGTCTGACCCCCTCAGGTAAACCGCAAGAAAAAATTAATAACTGTTCCAAAAAAGCAATTTTTGTCACCTTGCGTCACAAAAGGCCCCTACATAAGACAATCGCCCAAAAAATTAAAAAAAGGAATGCACTAAAACATGACTTTTTTCAAAAAGTAGACACATTGGGTATCGCTGCATTTGTAACTACCTGCTCTATAAAAATATCACATGGTCTAGAGCCCCTCAAGTGAATGGTGTAAAACAATAAAATTAAAACTGTCAAAACAAATTTTTTTTTTTTGTCACCTTGACCCATAAGGAGTAGTATTGAATGATCCAAAAATCATATGTGCCCAAAAATGGTACTAATAAAAACATCAACTCTTCGCGCAAAAAATGTGCCTGTGTACAAGATTGGCAGGAAAAAAGTATAGCTTTCAAAAAATGGTGACGCAAAAATAATTTTGTTTTGTTTGGCCAGGGATGTTATGTGATCACTTCTCTGAAGATGCGTGCTGGGATTTTTACTTTCCCTTTGAAGCTGCTCCACCCACACTGCCTCTCATCAATGGGAGCATGCAATGCTGAACACATTAGAAAAATTATATGTACACAGTATATCTCTCATGATACAAATACCTCGTGGCTTTAGTTATTATCTGGGACTTTTTTTTTTTTTATGCATATGGTGGCCAAAATAACAAATGTTGCCACGAGCAAAATGCCCACTTCTCCTCTTTGCCCTGCAGGTGACGCTGGCAGAGGGACACAAGTTTGACAGAGATGTCCAACTTCTTGCCTACTTCTCGGAGGTGAACAAGCCAAGCGTTACATTGGAGGAGGGACATTCTGATACTGAAACAGGTAGTTAAAAAAAAAATAATTAAGGTGCTCCATTCATAGGAGCCCAGGAAGCTGAGGGAGAGTTCTGTTTGCAGGATCGTTAAGCTTTAGAGTTGCTGTCCCTGTGCTGCATGTAATCTAGAGGATCACAGTGGACATCAAAGATTTTGTTTCTCTTACCAGAAAAATAGGGGCTCAACAGGATGAAAATAATTCTAACCAAGGGAGAAGGAGACAGGCAGCATAGGGACAGCTAAAGCAGCTATCTAATGTGAGTGCTTTGCAAACAGCTCCCCATATCTCAGCTTCCTGGATCATTGTGACTCAGGGTAAATGAGACATTGACCATTTTGATACATTTTTAAATCTGTGTAGTGAGGTCACAACTCTCGTCATATGTAGTACCCCAGATCTGGGGATGCTACAACTTGTTGATTAGGTTTTGTATTTATATTCTGTATTTTGGCCCTAACTACCAGTAAGTCATGGATGGTAAGGGTTAACGAGGAATAGGGTTCACCACCCTCTCATCCTTCCCTCTTGGTAGGAGTGGGCTGGTCCTGCTTCCTGCCAGGATGGTACTCCTCCTGTCAAGACTGAGAAAGGAGAGGAAGTACAGGTCTGGGCTCCTTCTAATGCTCAAGAGATCATATGCCTCAAATGAATCCTTGAAGGGAGATTCAGCAGAGTGAACAGCTAAATCCAGCATCGGAACAGATCACTGTGAGGTGAGGGACTACGGCTAAGACAGCTGTCACCCAGAACATTACTAGGCCAGTGCCTAAGTGTTAAATAGTAGCCACCCAACCTGCCTCTATAATCCTTGCTGGTGTCAGAGAAGATCGCTCTCAAATTCTTCTGCCATTGACTGTATTTGAAATTCTACCTTGCACTTAGTATAAAAACTTTTATGTGCAGTGGAAATGTAATACTGAAGAATGAGGCCAGATTTCTCTCCCTCCCCACCCAAGGACCAATGGCCTGAGGTAGTACATTGTGATACAACACTTCATCAGGACAACTACCACTCCCATCCTCTGCCCCAGCTCTTCCGGGGTTCGTTACACACAAGATTAGGATCAGACAGATTTTGTCAAATCAAACTTCTGTCGCATTGTTCAGGTTGAGTTTTTGCAATGTGGTAAATCGTAGGACAAACTTGGTGGATAATGCCATATCCTTGCAGTTTCAGCAGTTGAATAAATGCCAACCAGATGGATCACATTTTTTGGTAGACAAGATCCTGCTACTGATCATCCGAACTATAATTCTCAAATGGTCATAATTGTCAAAATCTGCCCTTTCTGCCGACTATCACATTATGCATGTAGGCAACTTGACTTGTATCCACAATGTAAGTTTTTGTAAATGCCTAAACCTCCAACCATGAAACAACTCTATCTTTCATATAAAGGTTCCTTCATGGATGATGCTGTTGTTATGCTGAATTTCTACC
Organism: Bufotes viridis; assembly: GCA_033119425.1. Lineage (NCBI taxonomy): Eukaryota > Metazoa > Chordata > Amphibia > Anura > Bufonidae > Bufotes > Bufotes viridis. The sequence goes on along the minus strand of JAKVIS010000888.1, from coordinate 30,198 downwards.
CCAGTTTCCCAGAGACCCAAAAACAGTCCTTGTGTGGAGAGTTTATCTTTGTGGTGGACCGGTCTGGGAGCATGGAGTTTCCAATGAATTCGGAGCCAAACGCTCCACAACGTATTCAGAGCGCAAAGGTCAGTGGACATGGAAACCTGTAATCTCTGCTATAAATTTCAGTCTATCCGCTTGCTGCCATTGAATTGGAAATTCTTGATTTACATCCAGAGGATGAAAACCTGTCTTGACTCCTGACCAAATGATTCTTAAAGCTCATGGTTGCTACAATTGTTTCCAGTCAAGGCAATCTTCTATGACCTCTTTCACAAGGGGGCATCACGTTTGACGCCCGGATCAGAGGCAGGTGCGTTGCGTGAAAATGCGCAATTTTTTTTCCGTGCGAGTGCAAAGCGTTTTGCACGCACGTGCGAAAAATTGGCATGTTTGGTACCCAGACCCGAAGTCTGACTTCATCACTGAAGTCCGGTTTCGGGTTGAGTATTCTGTATATTTTATTTTCCCTTATAACAGTTATAAAGGAAGCTAATAGCATTCTCAATAGAGAATGCAAAGTAAAAAGGGCAATAGAGGGTTAAAAATAATAAAAAAACAAACTCGCATACTCCATTTGATCGCATAGCTACCGGTGTTCTGTTCTGTCTTCAGCAGGAGGGGGATGAAGGACCTTCAGTGAAGTCACTGGGTTACATGGTCCAATCATGTGACCCAGTGACGTCACTGAAGTTCCTTCATCCCCCTCCTGCTGAAGAAAGAACAGGAGACCGGCAGCTACGCGATCAAATGGAAGGTGAGTTTGTTTTATTTTTAACCCTCTATTGCCCTTTTTACTTGGCATTCTCAATAGAGAATGCCATTATTTTCCTTTGTAACTATGTTATAAGGAAAAATAATATAGTTCGGGTGCCGATCGTTTCCTAGCAACCATGCAGGAAAATCGCACCGCATCCGCACTTGCTTGCGATATTTAATTTTTTATTTGGCTTCTATGGGGCCTGCGTTGCGTGAAAAACGCAGAATATAGAACATGCTGCGATTTTCATGCAACGCAAAAGTGATGGGGGAAAATCACAGCTCATGTACACAGCCCCATAGAAATGAATGGGTCCGGATTCAGTGCGGAAATGACGGCCGTGTGAAAGGGGCCATATGAGTTTAACAGTTTGGGTTCTAGAGTGAGACATTGTAACAAACCATCAGGACAGGAGAAAGAAATTTGTGCTACTGATGTGTTCGACATAGTTTCACCTATTTTTATTCTTTGACCATCTACAGGAGACCCTGGTTCTTCTAATGAAGAGTTTGCCCCTCGGATGTTACTTCAATATCTATGGTTTTGGGTCCCAGTTTGAATCCTTTTTCCCGTAAGTAAAGCTTTGAAATAAGATCTGAGAATGACTTGACATGAGACATGAGATCTCTACAGTTTCTGCAGGTACTAATTGGGATTAGAAGGTAGGGTGTGTGGGGGGTTCCCCCCCCCCCCTTTTTTTTTTTTTTTTTTTTTTAAGGGCACACCCACTACCCCAAGTGAAGAGTTTAAAGGGCTTCTGTCAGTGTTCACACCATCCTGCCTGGCCCTGTTGATTAACATAATGTGAGCATGACCAGAGGAGGCAGAACAGAACCTCTAGGAGTAGATGCAACACCTCATTGCTCCTAGAGGCTCATTTTCATAAAATAAACATTCATTTTTCACAAAAATTGAGGCAGATAGAAAGAAGGGACAAAGACTGTTAGGGTCAGGTGACATTACCACATGTCTAAAGTCAGACAGTTTAATAACTATGTTCCTTATGATAAAAGCCCTCTAATTCTTCTCCAGTAAGAAGGGTCCACCTCAGTCTTGTGGGTTTCATTAGCACAGAACACCATAAATTAATTAGAAATATGGAACGAGACTGAATTTATGGACTTTCATGTTGGTAACGAGGTTGCATACTAAATCCCAATGAAGTAGCTATAATGGGAGGTTTGCACCTAGGTTCTGGTTCCTCAGGTTCCCCAGAGGCTCTCCTGCCACATAACAATATACCAGTAAATTGCATTGGGAGCAAGGAGCCTTAAAGAATGCCTTGTTACTACCCTGTGATGATGAGGGCAAAAGTGTCTGGAACAGATCTGACCATATGTGATCACCTTCTTGACAAATTTAGTCATGTTTGCAGAAAGGTATTGTTTTGAAGAAAAACTGTTGTGTGGGATCTGTCCATCTCCACATCTCATTTCATATTTTACAAGAAAAGATGAGACATGGCTTAACAAAATATAAAACCTATTGGAAAGTCTTCAGACCCGTTTACTCTTTCACATTTTATTATGTTATATGAAATAAAAAAATCAAGTTTTTCCCCATTATTCTGTGCTCAATACCCCATAATGAGAAAGTGAGAACAGAAGGTCTGAAATCCTTTAATTTATTGAAAAGAAACTAAAATCTTGACGTACATGTAAGTATTCAGCCCCTTTACTCAGGACTCAGTTAAAGCCCCTTTGGCAGTGATTACAGCCTCCAGTCTTCTTTGGGATGATGCCACAAGATTTGCACACCTGGATTTGGGGTTTTTGTGCCATTCTTCGCTACATATCCCTAAAGCTGTGTCAGGTTGAATGGGGACCATCGGTGGACAGACATTTCCAGATCTCTCCAGAGATGTTCAATTGGGATTAAGTCATGGCTCTGGCTGGGCCACCTAAGGACATTAACAGAATTGTACCTAAGCCGCTCCTGTGTGGTCTTGGCTGTGTGCTTAGGGTCATTGTCTTCTTGGAAAGTTGACCATTGTCCCAGTCTGAGGTCCAGAAGAGTTTGTGCATATTTATCTAAAATATCGCTTCTAGCTTCTGTTAACCAGGCCTCTAAATTAGGAGCACCTGCCAGGAACCTGGCCATACTCTTAGGCAAATATTGATCAAAACACTTTATGCCAACCACTATTTGTACGTGGTGCTGTATCCACAACAGCTCAATGTATTTTTTTCTTTACTAAGGATGTGGAGGATTTAAAACATAGCTTTTATTCAATGAAGGATAAAATAAATAAACCTTACGTGACCTTTATGTAGAATTAAAAGGACATATGAACAGATAATCAATAGCGGAATCAGACAGGTGGCATTATATAGAGTACTGCAGTGTTTATTGGGGTCCCTGGAGCCCTGTTATAAACCTCACTAATGGCCGGTTGTCTGTATGCTCTGCCTCTGAGAAGGGTTACTACTGTCCAACAGTCTTCCTTCAGCACTGCCCTGTCTCCCTGTCCCAGCTGCCAAAAATCCTCCCCACAGCATGATGCTGCCACCCCCACGCTTCGCTCTAGGGATAGTATTGGGCATATGATGAGCAGTGCCTGGTTTCCTCCAGACATGACATTTAGAATTGAGGCTAAGAACTTCAATCTTGGTTTTATCAGACCAGAAAACCTTGTTCATCACAGTCTGAGTCCTTATAGGGGTGTGTGGTTTTTATTTTATTTTTTTTTAAACTTTAATGTGTCATTTTACTGATTGGCCTCTAATCATAAAACCCAGATTGGTGAAATGCTGCAGTTTCTCCCAGTTGTAATGATTCTTTAGAGCTCAGCCGGAATGACCAGTGGGTCCTTGGTCACCTCTTACCAAGGCCATTCTCCATCCATTTACTTAGTTTGGTGAGCCCCCAGCCCTAGGAAGAGTATTGGTTGTTCCAATAACTCCTTATGGAGGCCACTCTGTCCTTGTTGGGACATTTCAGTGCAGAAGAATCATTTTATTTTTTTCTTTAGTATGATGAGAAGGATGCAAAAAAAGTGAAGGTCTGAAGACTTCTCAAATGCATTGTAGTTTAAAGGGGGGGGGGGGGCGGTTGTTTCATTATGACAACCAGGGCTCGAGTTGTGTGGGGAACGGCGTTCCTGCTCTTTTTTTCATAGCAGGAACGCCGTTCCCTTTCAGGGCCATCTTTAATGCCGGGCAAAAGGACCAGAAAGCAGTGAAGGCTTTGTACTCGCCAATTCCTGGTCCTTGGCTGTTGGCTGTGCAGAGCTGCGCATAGGATGCAATAGATACCAGTAGGTTACATGACAAACCATTTGCAGATACCACCTGCTCTGGGGTACTGCTAATGAGAGGTGAGACATACAATTAAGAGCTCGTTCACATTAATGTTTTTTTGCATTCCGTATACGGAACCATTCATTTCAACAGGTCCGCAAAAAAAGGAATGTACTCAACATTTTGAGTCTGGTCCTACTATTGTCCACAAATCGCGTTCACTGGCTCGATTCAAGTCAATGGGTCCATATAAAAAATGGAATGCATACGGAACACATGTCCGTGTGGTTTTTTTTTTTTTTTTTTGCGGCTCTATGCTGTAGAAATGCTATGCCTAGCCCATTTTGCACATGTGTTTGGTGTTTGCAATGATTACAAAGTGTTTTTGCGGAAATACGAAACGGGATCAACGGATCTGTGAAAATTGGACCGCAAAACCATACAGCCGTGTGAACAAGCCCTAGGCTGGTGTAACAGGAAGTTCCTCCACCTACATGTACTTACTATGTGGCAGAGTGGCCTTTGAACCCTTCTAGGCACAAGGCCTGGGTGTAATTGCCTCTTCTCCACCTGCCATAGTTACACACCTAATTAAAGTTTTGTATAATGAAAATAAAAATAAAGATTTGACAAAAAAAAAAAAGTTTTGTAGGATTATATCGGGGGTGAATGTTGAAAAAAATCTAAGGCATATTTAAGTCTAGTTCTTTCCCTAGGGAAAGTGTGGAGTACACCCAACAATCAATGGATGATGCTGTTGAAAAGGTCAATCAAATGCAAGCAGACTTAGGAGGGACTGAGATCCTTGAACCATTAAAAAAAATCTACGAAACGGCAGGAAGACCAGACCAGCCCAGGCAGGTAATGTTGACATACCAGGATATGGGTCTCTGCTTTTCAGGATGGTGTAAGTTAGAATGGAGATCAGAATGTAAAGTGTTTGTCATCATCCTCCAGAACTGCAGCTGTTGTAAAACTTCAACTCCCAGCATGCACACTTGTTTGGCTGTTCTCCCATAGAAGTGAAGTTGTAGCTTCACAACAGCTGGCATGCTGGAGATTGCTGACCCCTGGTCTAAAGTAATGCCTTGTGCCCTAACTCCTGTGTAGTCATCGCAGTCAGTTAGCACTCCAGGGGCATTTCTAGTATCTAAAAAGATCTAGGACATTAGCCAGAAGGCATATGTTTTACACCACCCAATCCTAAAAAATATATTTAAGAGCACATCCACGCAGTGTGTAAACGTTGCCTGCAGTCAATCTGAAAGGTTTTACTGTGCCAGCATAAATTGACCTGTGGTACAGATTTCACCATTTGCAATACAGACGGTGACATCTGCAGAATACAGTGGGAGACTGCTTCATCAGAGTACCAGAGGATCCTCTGGTGGGCCCAAGCCCTGATGCAGTATTGAGCCCCAAAGGTACAGGGGGAAAAAATTATAATTTGGAGCTGCCTTTAGAAACAATAAATGGCCACTAAGATCTATTTCTTTGAATCAAAATCTCTTAGACTTTATCGATGATATGGGGGTTGGGCCCCGAGAATTGATTGCCCCTGGTGGGCCCAAGGAACCCCAGTCTGGCCCTCTGCATATATGCTGCAAAATTACATATAACATATTCTGATTTTGTAATGGATTTTGCTTTGGGTCCACTCCAAAATATGCAACAGATTTTCAATTAAATTGTATGTCCCATGTAAGTAAGGGTAAGTACCTACCTAGCTTTGAATTTCTCTAGTAGCAGGCTCTGAATTTTCACTGTTCCTTCTGGCAGCTCATCTGATGGCTCCTTATGTCTGACCTTATAAACACTCGTTACAGCTCAGTTCTTATCTTACTGATAACTGTTTGACCTTTTTAGTAATTTATAGAAGTTTTATTAGTTTATTACAGTTAACCCTCTGACAGAACAGCTCAATATGTTTAATAAATAGTAATTGAAAAAAAAATATAGCCCAAAAAAAGTAAAATACAATCATAAAAAAAAAAAATGCCCCCGAAGGTATACATACATACATGTAGCCTTTTAAATTCCTGATAATCAACTTTTGGAATGCAAGATAATCATTGGGTTACTGCACTCCATAGTGCACCACACAGTAATAATGGTTCTTTAGAGGCCACCATAGTATTAGTGTCCCCCACACACTAATAGTGCCTTATACAAGTAATGGTGCACCCTTAGATCCACCACATAGCCCGCCAGTATTGGTGAAAACTTGGTGCCATAACCGTATAGGTGGCCCCACTTGGTTATGATGCCCCTTTTTAGTGCTCCACACAAGGTAAAGGTGGACCCGCTACCCCCAATGTGCACCCTCTAAGTAATGGTGCTCTCCAGATAAAGCGCCACAAAAGATATACTTCCCTCCCGATTTACCTCTCCGTCTATTCATGTCTGCAGCATAGATGTGATCTAAGGACATCATCATGCAGGACACACTTAATGTGGCCTGCAGCTTATGAGACAGAATGACAGAGCAGGGAACTCGTGGCACCCATCTCTGCCATTCCGTTCAATGTGCTTTCTGAGGACACAGATACAGTTGAAAGCAGCTGTTGCGTAACATCTGGGCACTGGGCCAGAAATCCAGATGCCAGTATGTGCAACGTCCCTGGCAGGCTCAGTAGCTGGTACTATACCATCACTTACAGTTGCCAGATATATTATACAACTGGCACCCTTCTCTCATTCCCAGACTGGGATTGGAAGTTTAGCCCCTCAGATGACTCTGTCAATAGCGGTTGTGGCGTATGTCGTTTAATTGGCACCCTGTCATGCAATCTTAGGGTGCCAAGTAGCCTCTCGCAGGACGTAATAGAAAATCTATAAACATTCCTATACATTGAAATATTACACTGTATAGTCAAAGTGATCAAGTGATTATAGGTTCAAGTCCCTTAAAGAGACTAAAATAAAATGTGATAATGTTCAATAAAGTTTTTAAAGTATTGAAGAATTTCCTAAGTATAAAATAACATTTTCCATACCATATTAAAAACAGATCAATATAATTATTGCTGTATCCATAACCACTTGATCTATTAAATGATCCTATTATTTAACCCACACAGTGAATGTCAAAGCCAGAATTGTATTTTTATTTTTATTTTTTTTTCACTTACCAAAAAATGAATAAAAAAAAAAACTGATCAAAAGATCAATGTATCTCAAAATGGTGTAGGATCGCCCCACAAAAATTCTTTTTCCCACAGGTTTTTATCTTCACCGATGGAGAGGTTGGGAACACTAAAGAAGTAATTGCTGAAGTCCAGAGAAATTCACACAGTCATAGGTAATGTGCCATTTTATCAGCCTGTAGAATGTGAAGGGGTGGCCTCCAACCTTTTCAGCAGTCTCAAACCTTTTATCTGCCTGCCTGCAGCTGATGGTTGTAATTTTGCAACTGCTGAGGAGCCACAGGTTGGAGACCTCTGCTCTAAACACCGTTCTTGTGATGGTCAATGTGCCTTCTTTTGGATATGAACTATGTACCGTACATATTGATTTCCCTACATTATTTCTTTCTTGATCAGGTGTTTCACTTTCGGCATTGGACAAGGCGCCTCTACTGCGCTCATTAAAGGGGTTTCACGGGTTGGGAACGGCACATATGACTTCATAACTGGGAAAGACCGAATGCAGCCCAAGGTATATCCTTTGCCTACCCAAGCTCATGCACATCTCTAAGCAGTGTTGGACCGGCTCACCAGTGTACTGGAGGATGCTCCAGTGGGTTCAGGCTCTGATGTCATATTTGGGCCCAAAGGTCTAGGAGAAAAAAAACATTTGGAGCCAATAACCTGTCCCTAAGGTTTTTTTTTTTTATTTTTTATTAGAGCTTATAAATTATATGGGGTTTGGGCCCCAAAAACCATTTCCTCTAGTGGGCCCGTGGAGCCCCACTCCGACCCTATCTCTAAGGATAGGCATTGAGTGGTAAGACAGTCTAAAGAATTAATATATGCATACAATGTATCAGAGGCATGAGCTAAAGGCTCATGGGCTCTGGTGCAAGAGTTTAGCTTAGGCCCCCTGAGCCTGAGACTCATGTGGATTTCATGAAACTATAAAAAAAAAAGTTTTTAAAAAAAAGGCAAGCGGTAGGTTCACCAGCATAAGATACTTGATCCAATAATACCAGCTGCAGCAGACCATAAAGAACATTCCCAAATTCCACCAAAAGTCAAATCATATTATACTTGTCATGCTCAGCTGGTATTGACTTGACACTGGTAATGCTGATTCCACTTATCTCCAATGCCAAACAATGGTTGACAATCAAAGGTGTGAATACAGTTCAGGCATGCACCTTTCAGAAGAAGCCATGAGGCGAAACTCAAGTTGGGTGATGTACCCAATGTTAAAACCACATGGAATACTCATATGACCCAACTCAAGTTTTTTTTACCTTAATCACAGCTGTTTCTGGAAGATGCATGCATAAAGGGGTAATCTGTCTAACTGAATAAAGCGTGAAGAGCAGGCTTGGACTGGCCCACAGAGGTACAGTGGAATCCCCCGGTGGGCCCCTAGTCTCGAACCCCCTGCACAAGTAGCACATAACACATTAGATTTACTGCACTACATACACATATTCAATGTAAAGCCTTTGTGCTTTTAAAAAAAACTTGTTAGATTATTTATTATAGTTGAATGTATCCGTATGTTGGGCCCCCAAAAAAAATTTACTGGTGAGCCCTAAGTACCCCAGTCCGACACTGGTGAAGAGGGATTAGAGTTTCTACAGCATCTGGTGCCACAAGTGGGGAATTTTGATTACATCAAACTCTGCTTCTAACACTACTATTTTCCTCTTCTGCAGGTTCTTAAAGCATTGAAGTGTGCCCTACAGGCCACCGTGAAGGATGTCTCCATAAACTGGACCCTTCCTCCTGACGTGGAAGTAAATTTAATTTCTCACATCCCCATTGCCATTTATAGAGGTCAGAGGTCTATCATCTATGCAGTGCTGAAAGGAAAGGTATGTACTGAAGGATAGATCTACTCCAGGCTTTGAGCAGTAATGATGAAGAGAAGAGGAGTTTATATTAACGGGGCCATTTCTCCCGATGTTGTGTAGCCATTATGAGCCCACATCACTAAATTGTGACATCTTCTATGTGTCTCTCCTGGATGGACAGTCCTCACTTTTAACCCCCGTCTTTCTGTTCCCCATCCCTTTTAAAATGTATGATATAGGTTAGGCTGAATGGGATCTCATCTCAGACAAAATAAATTGCCAAAAATTCTGTGTTGTAAAATATAATACAATTTTTCTTTTCTACATTTTGAAGCTGAATGAGGAGACAGAAGGTGAAGTAACTCTTCAGTACAAGTTTAAAGATGAGATCTTTACAAACCAATTAAAGTTCCCATTAAAAACCAGCGCCAACGAAAAGTGAGTACTGACACCGGGCACACCTGGACAAACCATTCTGAGGTCAGGAAGGCCTTGTCTTAGTTTTCCCATACACTCCTGTTTCGTTACCCTTGGGACAGTTCCTCACCCCTTTGTTTGCAGTTCCCCTGTAGAGGGGAGTCTGGCACATGGTCATGCCACCTAGAAGGAAAAGAGACAGAACAACTAGGGTTGGTCTCCAAGGTCCCCGTAACTGTCTTTTTGTAGTGTTTTTATATAGCTTCCCTTTCTCCTCTCCAGTCACACTTGAAGAATCAACTGAGTGGAGATAAAAACAGCATTAGACCTTGTTCATTTCTAATGGAGGGGAACTGACACCATTGCAATGAAGGCCCAGTATTGACTCACAAATCCATTCCTGTGGGTGCCACTCTCCTATAACACAGCACATTAGGCATTGAAAGTTGTCATCTAGTCTTGTATTCCCTCAGACCCACCATCCACCGATTGGCAGCTAAGTCTCTTATCTCCCAGCTGGAGACTGAGTTGGACTCTGAGGTCGAGAAGAGAATCCTGGAGACCAGTCTACAGTCTGGAGTCATCTCTTCTCTTACAGCCTTTGTAGCTGTCAATAAGGACTCCAAGGCCCCAGTGGAGGGTCCTCCTGTGCGTAGATTCAACCCTCCTATTGGTAGGCTTTACAAGCTCAGTGGCTTTACATTATGCAGCAGTATGTGGGTTAATGGGGGATAAATGAGTGACTAGGGTTATTTTTATTTTCCCAGCAATGCTTTGTTCCATGCCTTGTCCCAAAAATTTGGTATGCTACTTCTCAGCCCCTGTGGCATTACCTGACATGTTGGGACCAGTGATGGATGATGTATACGACGAGGCAGTGCCACAGGATGCTACAGCTCAATCCATACTGCCTGCTCCATTTATAGAGGGTGAAAAACCAGCACCTGGTAAGTCTGAAACATGGAGTGGGGGATTGTCATCCAAAATTGTGTATAATCGACATGTTAAAGCAGTGTAAAATTATAGTCGTGCCCAAATTTATTGAGTAGTGTGTACCAGTTTGGGTGAAAACTGTACCCAAATTGGTCGCATAAGATGAGAGCCAGAAATTGTACTAACGTTTTATTTTTTTCACTTGCCTAAATTTGTAAAGTAAATGGTCTCTAAGGACTCATGCACACGACCGTATGTATCTTGCAGTCCACAAAAATGGATCTGCAAAAAATACGGATGATGTCCATGTGCATTCCATACGTTGTGGAACGGAACAGCTGGCCCCTAACAGAACAGTCCTATCCTTGTCCGTAATGCAGACAATAATAGGACATGTTAAATATTTTTGCAAAATTGAATGCACATGCAGATATATATATATATATTTTGGGACTTAAAGAGAATTTTTTTTTTTTTTTTTTTTATGCCGGAAAACTGGAACTGTGGGTTGGACAAATTCCCCCTTTACGTTCAGTACTAGCTGTATAAATCCTTCTTCCCCTAGTGGCAGCGTACATTAATACCAGTGTATACTAGAATGAAAATGTATGCAATTACAAAAAATGATAAATGACATTTAAAACAAAAAGGGGGAGATTTATCAAATCTAGTGAAAGGATAACTGGCTTTGTTGCCCATAGCAACCAATCAGATTACTATTATTTTTTTTTTTTTTTTTTTATATATAGAGATTCTTTGGAAAATGAAACGTGGACTCTGGTTGCTATAAGCAACTAAACCAGTTTTCCTAAATCTCCCACTTTGTGTCCCATTTTCTGTACTGTTTAGGCCCCATGCACACGACCGTTGTTTGTTTCCGCGTCCGTTCAGTTTTTTTTCACTGATAGGATGCTTCCCCATTCATTTCAATGGGTCCATCAAAAAATGCGGATGGTCAACCGTTTTTGTTCCGCATCCGTGATCCGTGTTTTCAGTCCGTCAAAAAAATAGTGCATGTCCTATTTTTTTCACGTTTGCGGACAAGGATAGGCATTATTACAATGGATCTGCCATAAAAATCGGATCCGTCAAAAAAAAGGTCCGTCATCCGTTTTTTTTGACGGACGCAAAATTTCAAGGAGGACGCGGAGGCAGGCAACGGTCGTGTGCATGTAGCCTTAGATGACTGATGACCTATTTCTCATTAGTAACAGATGATGGCTATCCTGAGACGGTGGAGACCCCTGCTCTGTTCAGGCTGATTTCTTTGCAGAATGCAGACGGATCCTGGAAACCTAGCCCTGAGCTGGCAGCAATTCTGGGAACATCAGAAGACTTCAAAGAAAGCTGCCCTGATGCGGTAACTTCCCTGATATACAGCTGGCAAGGGCATACCTATCATAGAGGCAGGCCATGCATCAGCCATGAGGCCTAGAAGTGGGTGGAGGCCTAGCTCAGGCTTCGTCCTCTTAGCTGTTTATAGGGGTCACTCTACACATTTTCTAGAGAAATACTGACCGCACATTAGGAGAACGACCTCTCCACCTCTGCTTCCTACAGTATGACTAAAGGAGGAAGAGACAGTACTGTTGTGGTCTAAGTCAATCAGTCAAGGCCCATTCACACAACTGTATGTTTCTCTGTATGCGGGACCGTAAAAAATGCAGACAGCCCACAAGGTCCTGTCGGCATCCATATTTCTGTTCCGTGGCCCTGCAAAAAAGATAGAACATGTTCTATGCTTGTCTGTATTTGCAGGCAAGAATAGGCATTTCGATCGTGGAGAAGGATGTTCCGTAAAATGTGGAAGGCACACAGCGGTATCAGTGTCTTGTGGACTGCAAAAAATGCATACGGTCGTGTGAATGAGCCCTCAATTGCAGTGGCAGTCCTAACATTGCTGCTACCTAGGGTGCCTGACTAGTGTAAGGAGGGCACACCTGTTCTTCCCTCAGGACACACCCTGGTTCTGGGGTTCTTGCCTGATGGTAGTTGGGGTGCCAATGATGAGTGTTTGACTTGATGCATGGCAGAGCGTGTGGAGTGCAATGGCCAGTTTATGGTGCAGGAGTCAAAAAACGAGGCCGATGGCAGAATAAACGTCTCTTTACTCGAGTGCAAAATGGTAGTTGTAGTACATCCAACTATAGCAGATGCAGTTCACCTGTACACAATGCAGTTCTCTCCCTGAAAGCAATGCATGGATTGGCGTTCTCTGTACACTATTGTGTTAGTCTTGCTTAGGGTTGCCACTCAGACCACCCTCAAAAGCCAGACTTAAAACCCCAACTCCGCTAAGCCACGGCCTGATCCCACCTATGTCCATAGGTGTTATCTGGTATTTCAGCCCTATTTAGACAAATCGAACTGAGCTAGAACACCTGACGCAGGCTAGGGACAGGAGTGACTCTGCGTTTGGACAAAAAGTATATTCTATTTTCTAATCCAAGAAAATCCTTGATCAATCTGGGAAAATTCAGCAAGTCCCAGCCCAAAAATTTATATTGGATTGGTCACAATCATTTGTTACCTGCATCCTCATGTGCTAGAACTAGAACTTTATATGGAACGATAAGCACAACTCTGTTCAAAGTGTAGTGGTCTTTTTTTGAAGTGAATGAAAAATGAGCTGCTGTAACCCGGCACGGCCACTACACTTGGGGGGCACCTGACCGTGACTGTTCCCGTGCCCGCCCCCACCCCCCCCCCTGTTTTCTCCTGCTGGGATTTTGGTTGGGCCTCTCTCCTCCCTATACCCATAGTTGATAGGATAGCTCCGTTCTAACCCCCACAATTTCTGATAGGTTGAAGGGGAATTAGGAAGGGTTCCATTTTTACCCCCCCCCCCCCCCCTTCTATTTTCTTTGCTGGCCTTGTAGCAGAGTATGGGTTAAGTTGGGCAGTTTAGCTCTGCCTTTAGGTTTTTGAACCCCCTCCCCCCTGTTCCATTCAAAGTGCTATTTCCATTGTCAGAGGAGGCTGAGTGCTTTTTAATCAATTTCCAGCATCCTGACTGGTCACAGAGGATGGGGCTAACAACCCTGGAAGCGTGAGGATCTGGGTTTTTGCACATTTAGATGTCAGGATCTCACTTGATCATGGCATCTAAAGGCTTTAATTGCCACAATTGGCATGCAGCATACGGGGGGCTATGTTTGCCTATCACTCCAGCGTCGTACATGTACTCTGGTTAGTTCTGAGCATCAAAGACCTTTCTTGTTTTAGACCCCTATCATTAATCTACCTGTATAGAGCAAATTTTCAGAAACGGTCGAGCTGATTTCCTACAGTATGTGGCTCCATAGCAAACATTATTTTATGAAATTGAGGTTTTAAAATAGGGCTAAACGTCATGTATAAGAGCTAAGAATGTGATTGCATCTCGGCAGGAAATGGATCCATCCGTGTGGGCAACAATCCTTGCCTTGCTCTGGCTTCACAGCAACTGCTCAGAACAGAGGGATGAATGGGAGCTACTCGAGCTGAAGGCCATTGCCTTAGTAAAAGCAAAAGCTGGTAAGTATCCACCAAGTGAAAGCGTCTACATCATTAGTGGAGCAGGCAATGACTAGATGGGCTCTCATGGATGACATTGATAGAAGGAGGAGCATGGCCGAAAATCACGTTGTTTTCAAAAGCCAGGCTCTTTGAATGTTGCCAAACTTAAAGGGGTTGGTTCTAAAATAGAGCTACAATTGTGCAGGGTTGTCTGATATTGCAGCTCAGCTTCAGTGAAATGAATGATGCTGAGCTGCAATACTACAAACAACCTGAGGACCCAGGTGGTTTTTGAAAGAAATCAGCCATGTTTTACAGATGTAGTAGGGTTAACACATGCTTTGAGACGTGTTATCTAAACTAAATACAACTAAACGCAATAAGCAATTGTTTTTCAATGGCTTTTGTTTCAAGATAACGCGATGAGTTAAGGGTTTGAGTGTTACCCCTGCTACATCTGTATTTCTTTTTTTGGACTCCTATGCCGCTCTTTTTAAAGACGTTCCTTATTTTACAATGTTTCCCACAAGACTCCTCACCAGTATGTAGATGGCACAGAACAACTTTCTGGTACCTTTCATTACCTTACGTCCTAACCAGCAGCGGGGAGTTCTCCCCTGTGAAACTGGTAGGACAGGTGGAATTTTTGTTGAGAAAATTTACTAGCAAGCTCCTTAATTAATCAATAAAGCCATCCCTATAAAGAGACACCCGCTCTATAGCCAGTGCTTTTTTTTTTTTTTTTTTTTTTTTTTTTTTCCCTCTGTCCTGTGGACAGTAGGACTGGGCCAGTCAGAGCTTGCTGTTACCTGCATGTTTTTGCTACCAGCCTTGGACTTGTGGTCCTCCTCATGTTTCTGTGCCGCAGTTGCGGCGTTCTGCCTCCTCGCTTGCGCTCTCGTCTGGTTCCCTCTTTGTGGCCTGGTGCGGCACTTGTGTTTGTCACTGTCCTGTTCGGCGGGCGGGTTGTGCGCTTCTCCCAAATGACAACTTCCGGGTCTGCGCGCGATCCTAAGCAGTCCCAGCAGTATAGTTTTCTTTAAGGCCTTCTGCATGTGTATGAGGACTAACCAGACCATCTCCTTACCGGTTTTATGTCCCTCTCCCTCATCTTCAGAAGAGGAAGCCCTCCATTCCTGGGACATTGCACGGATTCTTAGAATCTACCTGAACAGAACTGCAGACTTTAGAAGGTCCAAACATCTCCTGCTATCCTTCTCGGGGAGAAACAACGGTCTAACTGCCTCTAAACCCTCTGAGTAGAATGGTAAGAGGCAATCCATGAAGCTTTTCTAGCTCAAGTTTGTCTCCTCCATCCCTTGTCACTGCCCATTCTACAAGGGCAATGTCCACTTCTTTTGCAGAAAGAAGTCTAGTCCCGCTAGAACAGATATGTGCAGCTGCTTCCTGGAGCTCCCACAGCACCTTTTATTAAGCACTAATGCCTAGACTCCAGGCATTCTGAGGTTGTGGCTTTTGTACGTACCATTCTAACTGCCACCCTCATAGACAAATAGGGAGGGTCCACAAAAATTGACTGTTTCTCCTTGCTAGGTCCCAACTTGTGCTGCTGGTTAGGACGTAAGGGAAGCATTCATTTTAATGTAAATTTGTTTTCCCTTAGTCCTAACAGCAGCACACAAATTTCCCACCCTGTTTTTTGTTTCTACTTGATAAGAAAGCAGTGGCTATAGGGCGAGTGTCCCTTTATAGGGGTGGGTTAATTAATTAATGAGCTTGGTAGTAAAAAAAAAAATTCAACAAAAATTCCACCTGTCCAACCAGTTTCACAGGGGAGAACTCCCCACTTGTGCTGCTGTTAGGACTAAGGGAAAAAAAATTGACGTTAAAATTAACACTTCCTTGTTTTAGTTTGTCCTGATGCTGCATGATATCTGCATACTTCAGACTCCTGCATTCCACAAAGCCTTTAAGGGGTCATGCACTTTTAGATATTGATGACCTATTCTCAGATCAGTGGGGGTCCAACACCTAGCACCTAACGATCCGTTGTTTGCAGCAGCCCAGAGGCCAGGAACTATATAGTGGACTAGCAAAAGGACCCAGCTTCGCACAGGTATATTTAATCTACCGTATTTTTCGCCCTAGAAGACGCACCTGCCCATAAGATGCACCTAGGTTTTTGAGGAGGAAAAAAAAAATATATTGAACCAAAAGGTGTGCTTTTTGGTGGGTTTTGAACTAATGGTGGTCTTTAGATGACACTGTAAGGGCCCTTGCATCTCATGCTATAGTGTCACCCACAGATTCCATCGCACAGTGTCCATGTGTAAATGGGGACCTCAGTACAGGGGGTGGAGGCTGGCAACTGGTGTTGAAATCGCTGCAGGGCCCAGTGAAGTCACTGTACTCTATTCCAAAGGGCCCCGCACACACCACTATTCATATGTAAAGTGTGGCCAATCCATATATAAGGTGCAGGCAAGGTAGCGCAATCCACTACTTACTATGAAACTCCCGTACTAGCAGGCACTGCAAGCTGGCCAGTCACTCCTTTCCTAACGTGCATGCTCCTCCCACTTTATTAATGAAGCAGGCAGAGCATGCGCCGTGACAAAGTGAGTGACCGGCCAGCCTGCAGTGCCTGCTAGTACGGGAGTTTCATAGTGAGTAGTGGATTGCGCTACCGTGCCTACACCTTACATATGTATTGGCCACACTTTACATATGACTAGTGGTGTGTGTGCGGGGCCCATTGGAATAGAGTACAGCAACTGCACCGGTCCCTCTTTCCTCCCCGCTGATACATTGCAGGCCGCGATGTGCAGCATCACGGCCTGCGATGCATCAGTGTTAGAATAAAATCGGCAGCATTCGCCCCATAAGACACACTGCCATTTTCCCTCCACCATATCTACAGTATCCCCTATAATAGTGACATCTACAGTACCCCACCCCCTTAATCTACTTCTACAGTATCCCGGCCCCGTTAACAGATGCCTCTACAGCTACTGCTCCTTTAACAGTGACCTCACAGTACCCCGCTGCCCCTTTAATGGTGGCCTCCACAGTCCCCTCCTCCCTTAAGAGTGGCCGCCCCATTATTGGTGACCTCCACAGTACCCCATCTCCTTAACAGTGATTTCCACAACACGTCGCTCCCTTAACAGTGGCCTCTACAGCAATCTGCTCCTAAACACTAACCTCCATAGTGGACCGTCCCCTTAACTGTGACCTCCACAGCACTCTGCTCCCTTAGCAGTGTTATCCACAGCACCCTGCCCCTTTTTAAAGCTGAACTACAGCAGTGAAGAAAAATGGCTGTGTTATGGAAACCTGGTAAAAAAACTGTGTATGTGGAGACTAAGGGCCTGCGAGCTTCTGTTAGCTGATAAGGTTCATGTGACCATGTGTATGGCAGTTGGGATATGAGGAGAGACCTGCAGGCTTCTATTGGCTTATGTAAGTCATGTGATGGTGCCATATTTCCATTTTTTTTTTTTTTTGGAATATTGCAAAAACAGTACATGCTAGAGAGCCGAGACCCGGTCTAACGCCTTCCCAAACACCTGATGAACCGGTGTGCCAAGTTTTGTTATTGTAAATGCGACGGTGCGGATTCCTTTAGCAGACATGCATACTTGCCTACATACACACTCGGCTTTATATATTAGATGGAGGTGGAAGCAGAAGGCTCCATTTTCTGTGAAGTCACTGTGCTGGCGGGCATACTGCAGCTCAACTCCCTTTCAAGCAAACAGCGTTAGACACCCAGTGCCTTAACTGTCAGCTAACTGACCGTATATTGATGACCTACTGTACCTGGAGGATAGGCAATCAATATCTAAAAGGTGAACAGCGCCTTTAAAATCAATATTCACCTTGCAATGTCCTCTTTAGTTGTAACTTTCCATGCTGTTTAATTTCTTAAATATATATATTCTGTATACCTTACTTAGACATGCCATTAACCCCCTAATGCAAAATGATATACATGTACATCAGCTGTGGCGTATACGTGCGCAGAATTCTGTACATGTATAGCAGGGATGCTCAACTTGCCGCCCTCCAGCTGTTACAAAACTACAAGTCCCAGCATGCCCTAATAGCTGTAGGCTGTATAGACATGGTGGGAATTCTAGTTTTGCAACGGCTGGAGGGCCACAGGTTGGGCATCCCTGATGTATAGCATTCTGATAACATGAGCACAGTTGCCGTGCCTGCTGGAGCCATCAGACATTCTGGGAACTGCTGTTAGGATTGAAGAATACTCCAATCCCAACCCCTCAACTAAGCAGATTGATATGCAGTTCAGGGAAAAGATTCCGTATACATTGGAATTTTTATTTTTTTCCTTTTGATGGTAGTCGGTCAGCCCTATTGACCATGCTAATCAATGAAAGCACTAGGTGGGGGCTGAGGAGAGCAGGACAAACATGTTTTGTGGAGCTTTTATTATCGGGAGTAGTGTGAATATGAAGTTTTATTCTACTCCTGGAAGTGCACTGTAGTGCCCACTGCAAAGGGTTGCTTCACAGCCACAACTCTGAGCAGAAGGGAGGCATTGTAAAGCGGCTCGGTGTAGAAGGCAGAGTGCACTTCACAGGGAAGCTCTGCCTCCAGGGCAGTTAAAGAGAACCTGTCACGTTGAACATGGCGTCTGAGCTGAAGGCTCGATGTTATAGAGCAGGAGGAGCTGAGCGGATTGATATAGTTTTATGCAAAAATATTCAGTGTTTCTTATAATTTATTCATTTATATCCATGCTTGTTCTGG
Organism: Bufotes viridis; assembly: GCA_033119425.1. Lineage (NCBI taxonomy): Eukaryota > Metazoa > Chordata > Amphibia > Anura > Bufonidae > Bufotes > Bufotes viridis. The sequence goes on along the minus strand of JAKVIS010000888.1, from coordinate 11,603 downwards.
GCTTTGAAATCAAGGAGGCGGTCTTATTGGTAATTGACAGCCTTCTCCCTATGACTGTGTATACACAGTTGACAATCACTACTGGGACCGCCTCCTTGACTTCAAAGCTCAGAATGAGCAGGAATTTAAATGAATGATATTCAGCTCATATTAAATATTTTCCCATATATCAATCTGCTCAGCTCCCCCTGCTCTAGAACATCTGCCGATTATTTAACACTTTTATTGTGACAGGTTTCCTTTAAGGAGCAAAATGGTCAAAACTGCTGACAGAATCCTATTAATCCCAATGGACGGTCCTAATCGGTGATCAACAGCAATCTGTGTGCTGTCAATTACTGATTAGGACCTCCTACTGGACTCCTAAGCCTAGCGTGTTTGTGTGTATTGATCTGCTCAGCATCCACTATTGTATAACCTGCTACAAATTAGGTGGATGTTCAAAAAGACAGCTGCCCTTTAAATAGGTGAATGCAGGATTTGATAATTTTGTTTAATCTTCCAGGTTCTTCTCTGGATGAGTCAATCAAAGCAGGAATTGCGTTACTGAAATCTTCTGTGGATCCCAAATGTTTGGTTTCTGACCAATAAGAGGAGTAAACTTCTTGGAAGAATGTCGGGATGTGCCTAGAGTAATGGCCTTGTTACATGGCCAGTAGTTGCTTCTTATGTTGCCTTCGAGAATATTCTATGTGAGCAATAAATAAAATGTGTCTTTATTCAAAAAGTTCTAATAAAAAACTTCAAGGATTTCTCTGTCTAGTTAAACTATTCCTGTGCTTACCCAAAATAACAGTCCAGCCATAGGCAGCTATTAGATTTTATTGCATCTTTTTTCCTTCCTTCAACTTTTTGAAAATGTTTTTACATGTATCTTTGCACACTGAGCCAACCAATGCCTTTCCTACCAGAGCATTCAGCCTCACAGACACTGCACCCCCCCAAACTGTAAACTTTACTCTACTAGAGTTGAGCGAACTTGTATTTAAAGTTCGGCATCCAAAGTTCAGATTGGGGTTATCGAAGAATCCCGTTGTGGATTCCGCGACCACGGACCATAATGGCATTTGGAAACCACAAGGGGATTCTTCAATGAACCCAAACCTTGAACAAGGACCTGGCGTGACGTCACCGTCATGTGATCAGTGCAGGGGACGTGGCTCAGTACTGGATCACCTCTTATCCAATCCAGTGGTGAGCCACGCCCCCTGCACTGATCACATGACAGTGATGTCACCCCAGGTCCTTAGTGTTGTCCAAGGTTCGGGTTCATTGAAGAATCCCCTTATGGATTCCAAATGCCTTTATGGATTCCGCTACCACAGACCAGAACGGGATGCTTCAATAACCTGACGCCGAACTTAAAATACAAGTTCGCTCAACTCTATTTATGACTTTTGGTACCCGGCCTAGAACCCGAACTTTGCTATAAAAGTTCAGGTTGGAGTTTGGTGTTTGGACATTTAATAAAGCTTGTTGAACGGCTGCAGGGAAGCCAATCAACAAGCTCTTAAGCTGTGTGAACTTAGAAGTCATCACAGCCATGCCTAGTAATAGCATGGCTGTGATTGGCTGGCTGGTGCATCATGTGACCCAGCCTCTATATAAGCTGGATCACGTGTAGCACCGCCCATCATCTGAGTAGTGCAGGGACAGGAAGCAGGCAGCTGAAGTGAGGGAGAGTGTTAGGAATCTCATCTGGCTGTTAATTTTGAGGGTGACCTAGAACGATTATCTTTTTTGTGGTGGGTGCAATGCAACACCTAACACACAAATATAATAGTTAATCCATCTGTAAGTTCGGTGGGAGACATATATCCATTTTTTGTGTGAAGTACACCTACACTGCATACGTGACAGGGAAAATAATATAGTTAATCTGTCTGTTAGTTCAGTGGGTGACCTCAAAGAATAAGGAGAGCACCAAATAAGAGACGTGGCCCTGGTCGTGGTGTTGGTGGAGCTCCTGTTGCAGGGAGAGGACGTGGCTGATCTGTGCCAGCTACATGCCTAAATGAAACACCTTACTCAGGTGCACATAGGCAACAGAACGTTAAGCCTTATTTTGTAGGCCCAAATACCGGTGTACTAATGAGGAGGCCAGAACAAGTAGAGGTAGTAGATTGGGTGGCTGACAGTGCCTCCAGTTCCTTCATTGTCTCCCAGCCAGTCCCCTGCTGAAATCCAAGAGTTGGCATCTGCAGCTCATGGCAATCTGTCTTTCACCTCACCCCCTTCCAAATCAGCCAAGCAGTCTGAGCCACAATTCATGCAGCAGGGTTTCTATGGGCCGTCCACATAGCCCTGCCCCAGCAGTGGAAGAGATTGAGTGCACCAATGTCCAACCACTTATGTTTCAGGATGTGGACATGGGAGGACCACAACAGCACATCTGATGATGACAAAACACAGGTGCCAACTGCTGCGGCTTTCTTGCAGTGTGCAGACCAGCAATGAGGGCATTGGTGAAGAGTGGGTGGAAGATGATGTGGAGGATGATTAGGTCCTAGACCCCACATGAAATCAAGGTCATGCGAGTGACATGTGCAGTTCGGAGGAGGAGGTGGTGGTCACACAGCACCAGCCACACAGCAAAAGAGGGAGCAGAGTGGCCATGCCCTAGTCAGTATGCCTGCTACTGCCCACTGCACCCAGGGACTGAGCACACCAAAGCCAGCTCCAAGGAGTTCCCTGACGTGGCAGTTCTTCAGAATATGGGCTGACAAGACGCGAGTGGTTTGTATGCTGTCCAATCAGAGCCTGAAGCGAGGCATAAATGTTCTACACCTGAGCACCACCTACATGACCATGCATCTAAATGCAAAGCACGAGCTGCAGTGGAGTAAACACCTCAAAAACCATGAAAGATTTCAGGCTTCTTCTGCTGCAGTCTCGGCCTCTTCCTCCCCCCTGGAGTGACAGTGGCACCTGCCACTCCGCAAACAGAGGATGTGGCAGCAGTGCCACCGCTTCAATTACTGTCACCAAGCATCTCCACAATGTCCCATGGAAGCGTTCAGCTGTCTATCTCCAAAGCACTGGAGAGAAAGAGGAAGTACCCACAATACCCACCTGCGATCCATGCCCCTGAATGCCAGCATTTGAAAATTCCTGGCCTTTGAAATGCTGTCATTCCATCTGATGGAGACGGAGACTTTTAAAAACCTTATGGCAGTGGCTGTCCCACAGTACATGGTTCCCAGCTGCCACTACTTTTCCAGGCAAGCTATCCCTGCCCTGCACAACCAAGTGGCGGACAAAATTAGGTGTGCACTGCTCAACGCCATCTGTGGACAGGTCCACATAACCACCAATACGTGGACCAGTAAGCACGGGCAGGGACGTTATATCTCCCTAACTGCACACTGGGTAAATACAATGGTGGCTGGGCCTGAGGCGGATAGCAGTTTGGCACATGTCCTTCCGCCACCGAAGATTGCAGAACATTTCTCTTTGCCTCCTGTTGCCTCCTCCTCTGCTTCCTCCTTTACCGCCTCCTCATCAGGTCAGCGTAGCACCTTCACAATCAACTTCAGCACAGCCAGGGGGAAATGGCAGCAGGCTGTTTTGAAACGTATCTGTTTGGGGGAAAAAACCCACACTGCGCAGGAGCTTCGGACGGCCATGGAACATCAGGCCGATAAGTAGTTGGTGCCACTGAGCCTCAAGCCCGGCCTGGTGTTGTGGGATAATGGGTGAAATCTCATAGCAGCTCTGGGCCTAGCTGGTTTGACCCAGATCTCTTGCCTGCCTGGCGCATTTGCTGAATTTGGTGGTGCAGAGGTTCCTGAAAAAGTACCCCGATATGTCAGAGCTGCTGCAGAAAGTGCGGGCTGTCTGTGCGCGCTTTTGGCCTTCTCACTCCGCCGCTCGCCTGTCTGCGCTGCAGCGTAACTTCGGCCTTCCTGCTCACCGCCTCATATGTGACGTGCCCACAAGGTGGAATTGTAGCCGGCAATAGTGGAGTTTCAGCGGCACGCACGGGTGAGTCGCTCTGCGGAACAGCACGACTTCACCACCAAGTGGGCCTCCATGCAGGATGTATGTGCCGTGTTGCGCTGTTTCAAGCACTCCACCAACATGGCCAGTGCCGATTACACCATCCTCAGCGTTGCTATCCCACTTCTATGTCTCTTTGAAAAAATGCTTCGAGCGATGATGGAAGAAGATGTGGCACAGGAGGAAGAGGGATCATTTCCACGGTTATCAGGCCAGTCATTCATAAGTGGCTCGGAGGGGGGGGGGGGGGGGTTTGGGGAATGGGTTCCTGCACCAACAGAGGCCAGGTACACAATTGTCCAGCCAGGGCACAGTTCTGGAGGATGATTATGATGAGGAGGAGGAACTGTGTTCACAGCAGGGTGGTACCCAAGGAGGATCATGGGCATAACTGCAGCGTGGCTGGGAGAATAAAGAGGACCGCTTGTCGTTGCCTCTGGGCAGCCTGGCACACATGACCGACTGACTACAAGCTGCTGTGCCTGCGCAACAACCGCCAAGTTGCCCACATTCTAACCAGTGCTGATTTCTGGATGGCCACCCTGCTAGATCCCCGCTACAAGGACAATGTGCTGTCCTTAATTCTGTCACTGGAGCGTGATCGGAAGAATGCGCGAGTACAAGCGCACGCTGGTAGACACGCTGCTGATGGCATTCCCACATGACACCGGGGCTGAGTAGAAGCTTAAGGCGAAGGCAGAGGAGGAGGATGAAGTTGCCAATGCAGCTGGGGCACCGCCAGCATCTCAGAAGGGAGGGTTAGCATGGCCAAAATGTGGAAAAGTTTTGTCAGCACGCCATAACAACTAGCACCACCAGCTGATATGGAACGTCTTAGCAGGAGTCAACATTTCAGCAACGTGGTGGAATAGTATGGGTGTACATACCTACACGTACTGACTGATGGGTCTGCCCCATTCAACTTCTGGGTCTCCAAATTGGGCACATGGCCTGAGCTTGCCCTCTACGCCTTGAAGGTGCTGGCCTGCCCTGCAGCCAGTGTATTGTCTGGACGTGTGTTTAGCACTACTGGGGGCGTCATTACAAACAAACGCAGCCGCCTGTCCACAGCCAACGTGGACAAGCTCTTCATTAAAATGAACCAGGCATGGATCCCACAGGACTAGTCCGTATCTTGTGTAGAATAGACATGTATACCGGCCTCACCCAGCCTTTGTTATACTCCAGCACACGTTTTCTTTGCATTCTCTTTTCTATTTCCGAATATTTTGGGGTCTTCCCAAATCTATAAAAAATAAATAAAAACAAACAAATAAAGGAAAAAAATAAATAAAAAACCTACAATAACAGTGGTGGCTATCCTTGAAAAAAGGCTTTGGGTGATGATGGAAGAGGATGTGGCACAGGAGGAAGTGGAGGAGGAAAAGGGATCAGTTCCACGGTTATCAGGCCAGTCATTCACAAGTGGCTCGGAGGGGGGGGGGGGGTTCCTGCACCAACATAGGCCTGGTGCACAACTGTCCAGCAAGGTCACAATTCTGGAGGATAAGGAGCAGGAGGAAGAACCGTGTTTACAACAGGGTGGCACCCAAAGCAGCTCATGGGCATCGCTGGAGCGTGGCTGGGTGGATACAGAGGACACAGACGATACACCTCCCACAGAGGACAGCTTGTCTTTGCCTCTAGGCAGCCTGGCACACATGAGCGACTACATGCTGCAGTGCCTGTGCAACGACTGCCGAGTTGCCCACATTCTAATGAGTGCTGATTACTGGGTGGCCACCATTCTGGATCCCCGCTACAAGGACAACGTGCCGTCCTTAATTCCGTCACTGGAAGATGCAGAAGTACAAGCACACGCTGATAGACGCACTGCTGATGGCATTCCCACCTGAAAGCGGGGGCTCAGTGGAATGCAGCTGGGGCACTGCCAGCACCTCAGAAGGGAGAGTTAGCATGGCCGAAATTTGGAAATGCCACAACAACCAGCTGATACGGTACGTCTTAGCAGCAGGCAGCATTTCAGCAACATGGTGGAACAGTACATGTGCACACGCCTACATGTACTGACTGATGGGTCTGCCCCATTCAACTTCTGGGTCTCCAAATTGGGCACATGGCCTGAGCTTGCCCTCTACGCCTTGGAGATGCTGGCCTGCCCTGCGGCCAGTGTATTGTCCGAATGTGTGTTTAATACGGCGGGGGTGATCTAAGACAAGCGGAGATGCTTGTACACAGCGAATGTTAAATTAAACTAGGCATGGATCCCACAGGACTTGTCGGCACCATGTGCAGAATAGACAAGTATACCGGCCGCACCCAGTCTTTTTTAGACTCCAGCGCACTTTCTCTTTGCATTCTCTTTTCTATTTTCCAATGTTTTGGGGTCTTCCCAAATCTATAAAAATTAATAAATAAATAAAGAAAAAAAATAAAGAAAAAAACTACAAAAACAGTGGTGGCTACCTCCTCTTCCTCAACCAGCGCTTCCACCTACACTGCCACGTCCACCGCCTCCCCAACCTCCTACTTCACTTTGACCTCCACCTCTTAGTTCAAGATCATTATTTTTTACTTTTTTTATATTCTATGTTATTTTAAGTCATTTCCCTATCCAAATTTGTTTGCAGGGAAATTGTCCTGCTCTTACCCCCATTTTGCTTCCTTTTGCAGCCCCCTTACTATGATTATTTTACAGCCGGGGGGGTTCAGGATCTGGGTCAAGTTCGGGTCCCGAACCCGAACTTTGAGGTGAAATTCGTCCGAACCCGGCGAACCTGAACTTCCAGGTGTTCGCTCAACCCTACTGAATTTGTTTCTAAACCAGGGGTGCACAACCTGCGGGGCGCAGACCATATGCAGCACGCATAGCAGCGGTTTGTGGCCCTGATCATCTGTGTGATCAGCTGTGTTTATGGTCCCAGTGCTGGATTAAAGCTTCTGCAATCTACCAGGAGCAGATCAGTCCCGAGATGTCAGTGACAGCCAGGGACCTGAGGAGAACTACCACTTCTGCCTCCTCCTAAGATTAGTACATAGAGATTAATGAGGGCTATGTGCTGGGAGCTGAGGATGGCAGTGAAAGCTCTTGCTCTGGTGGAGTGGGGGATGGGGGGGGATAGTACTCACAGATCACAGTTGCAATCTCCATGCTGGAGGTCACTAGGGCTGTGCAGTGACTGGAGGGACACTGTTTCTCCACACTCGCCACTCCCTGGAGTTGGGGCTCCTTCCTGATGGTAGTTGGGGTGCCCGTGGTGTTGGGTGTTGGTCTGAGTTTAAGGCAGGAGAGTAGGTGAAGTGGTTGAAAGATGGCATTATCAATAACCAGGCCGGTTGGTTGCAATGAATAAAGTAGTTCCAAAGCATGCAACAGTGCAATTTTTTCCCAATAGCACTGTATAGACAGTGGCAATGATGGCTGTTGTAGTCTTTTTCTTTGTCTCTTGACAGAACCATGGGCATGCAATGAGGCTCTTGGTAGATGCTGCTAAAATTCCCAGTCTTAGGGGCACAGATTTAGGTGGATTATGGGTGGTTTCCGTGCAGATTTCCATGTGGGAAAAAAAGGGTTGCCTCAAATGGGTTAGGACTTTTTTTGCTAAAGTTGCACATAGTAAATGAGCCACCATCCAGGTCGAATATCACTTTTAGCTCTTAAACATGGACCACTGTGAAAAGTGGCAAGGATAACAAAATGTTGCAGTTGCTATGACTTTCAACTTTTATGCCACAAAACAGACATATTCGCTTTCATAAATGACCCCCAAACTTTCTACTGACTAACTAAATGAGATGGACCTAATGAATAAGTACACTAACCTAACAAATCACAACATTTAAGGCTCCATGCACACGACCGTTGTTCGGGTCTGCGTCCGAGCCGCATATTTCGCGGCTCGGCCGCGGACCCATTCATTTCAATGTGGCCGCAAAAGATGCGGACAGCACTCTGTGTGCTGTCCGCATCCGTTGCTCCGTTCCGTGCCCCCGCAAAAAAAATATAGCATGTCCTATTCTTGTCCGTTTTGCGGACAAGAATAGGCATTTCTATAATGGGCCGCGTTCCGTTCCGCAAAATGCGGAACGGAACGCGGATCAGCTTCCGTGTTTTGCGGATCCGCGATGTAGCCTAACTCCACAATAAAACATTCTAGCAGTTAAACCTTTGCAGTATCCCTACTTGTTACAGCTTAGGCAGAGAATAAAGGAAGCTGCTATGCTGATTCTTCTATTGGATCCAGTGATCGCAGAGTACGGAGACATACGGACGTCCCCGCGACAGTGAGTGGCAGGATATCTTTAAGAGTGGAAACACAGTTTGATTTGACATTTTTACCTTGTGGTTCAATAGGCGTCTGTGTTGTTTCTGGTACTGGCCACAACCTTAACTTTCAAGTGTTGCTATTGTGGTCATTTAACTTTCCCTATTTATTGTTGTTTCTCCCACAATGCTGTGCGGTTTATAGCTTCAGTTGGACCTGTGGATAGCTAGTGTTTCGATCTCGTCTGTTGTATTCTGGCTTTTCTACGTGTTGCATTTCCTTGTTGTTTTGTATTAGGCCTTAGGGAGACTCCCATTCATCCTTTCTTTTGGAGGAACAGGATATCTCATTCCTGTCATTAGTACCAAGGTCCTTTAGGGTTAGATGAATGTGCGTATGAACTCACCTACCTCTGGGGTCTGTTCATACTGGTAGTTGGTCAGGGCTTTGATTAGGGTTTTCACTAGGAGGTGTCCATCTTCCTTCCCTAGTTTTCAGGCCTTATTTTCTTTCCCCTTTCCCTTCTTTCCCTGTTCGGTGTGGGGTTATCCTCCCACACTAGAGCGTGACATACGGGTTCTTAGCAGACCATGTTCAGCCACAGTATGCCCTTGTACAAAGTCCCTGCAGGGAGTTGTTTTCCCCTGTACCTTGTGTTCCTTTGGATGACACAGTTACACTGGAAATAGTGCAAAATAATTAAAAAAAAAGTGTCAAGTGTCCCCCAGAGGTCTTTTAATGACCTCATGGAGACCATAATATTTGGCAAAAATATATATACAAAAGTAAAAAAAATAATAATAATCCCACCACTATTATCGCACCATTCACATGAAAGTAAATATATAAAAACGACTGAAAAAATAAATAAGGAAACTCATTTTAATTTATTATGGTGTCAGTCTGCTTATTTAGATGGTAAGGACCTATAGTTTGATTATCAAAAACAATGCTAAAAATATATATATTAAAAAGCCACATGTGTTGTAAAAAAAATTGCAAAAATTATTTTGGTAGTCTACCAAATAAAGTTACAACTGTTAAACCACCACATGTGCTAAATCACGAAAAAGGGTCTGGTCACTCAAGTCGGCTATTAAAGTGTTAACCAATGAGTGCCTTCCCTGTTCAAGAGGAAAAGTGGTTACTGAATGGCACCCAACTGTGCAACAACTATACACAACCACTCTTGAAGGATCAAGTATAGCTCTGAAACGCGGTTGGTGTATAAATTTGGCCTTAATATGCAATTCGGCTAAGAATACGAGTTTGGATCCAGAACTACTGCTTCCTCCATCCTCAGCGCATACAGAGAAGTCCTAGATCTATTGAGTCTGCAGGTATACTACTAACCTTTCAATCTAATCAAAGACCAACCCCCCCCAACCACCGGAGAGGCCAGGTGAGACGTCAGGAGAAGCGAACACAGCACAGCTAGAGACTGCAGCACAGGACTCAAACGCTGAAACTAGTAATGTTGAGCACGAATATACTTGTCAATTAAGTGTTGAATGAGAGACTTGCCTTCTTTTCCCTAACACCAAATATATGAGCTTCACACGAGCATTAGGGGATATCTGAATGAATATCTATTCAACTATCATACCACGTGAACAAGACGTCTCTGCACTATTTTTTATACATTTTTATATCTTTGTGTTTTTCAATGCATACCACAATAATATGGATGGAATATACTAATCTATTAACGTATGAACTTACTTCTACAGAGCTACATTTTTTTAAATAATTATTTAGAAGATAACTACTACTAACAATTTACTAATTGTTTAGAGTGTCCTGAATATCCATTCATCCAATATACAGCACATTATATATTTATTATAGTGGTCCGGACCTATTATGTTCTTTTATTTATAAAAATCGCTGCTATACCAATTGTTGTCATATATGTGTGGATCAGCTAAGGTCTAAGGTTATCATCTCTAGATATATTAGCGAGATATTTTATGTTATTATTCATGTTCAATCGTTTATTTAATATGAATCAGTTTTAATGTAAAATAAACTACGTATGTTTGTATATATATACAGTATATACATCTGAGTGACATATCTATGCAGCCCTGGGATATTCAGTGCCTGTCACCTCTATTATTATTAGTATTTCTTGAATATACACGGCAGAGGGTGCGCCTCAGACAGAGCACCCATATTTTTTATCTGAGAGGGTGAGCCACTATTATAGTTTTTTAGAGACAGGTATTACCTATACTTTTTATCATTTGTTATGGTTTTCCAATTTGTCCATAAAAATTGTTAAGTGTCCCTGATTTTGGGATAAGTTGTCCAGAAAAAATAAGTTGGCAACCCTGAGCTGAAGTACCCAACCAAACATCTTCCATCAAGGGCACAAGGCAGGAGTACGGATGACGTCCATAACCAGGCCACAGGTTGCAATAACTACCACTGTATTCATTATGCAGGACCGCGCTGTAGATTTCTAAGGATTCCACTCAGGGGCGTAGCTAACAGCTCATGGGCCCTGGTGCAAGAGTTCAGCTTGGGCCCCCCTTCCCTCAGTGCTTTGTGTGTCTTCTTATGCAGCACAAGGGTCTTTGGGCCCCCTCAGGCTTCTGGGCCCGGTAGCGACTGCTACCTCTGCACCCCCTATAGCTACGCCCATGATTCCACTTTATACCACGGAGTTCCCTTTTGTTAGACTGGACATGGAAAATAAACTCCACAGGAACTTCTCCCCTCATCCACACCTGTAGAATACCAAGGGGTCGCTAATGAAAGAAGATAGCTCTGTGATATACTTTGAAACTGTGCTTTTGCTGCTATATGTACTACTACTCCTACCGTCAAATCAGTAAAGAGACTGGTATTTATTGCAAATTGAACTTAAAAAGGAAATGTAGCTGATACGTTGCCTGGACAATGTTAGTTGCAGGTCCCAAAAGCGACGTGTGTCAATGTCACTATGTAATTCACTGTATTCGTTATGCAGGGCTGCGCTGTAGATTTCTCAGGATTCTACTTTATACCACGGAGTTCCCTTTTGTTACCCCGAACATGGAAAATAAAATCCACAGGAATTTCTCCCCTCATCCACACCTGTAGAATACCAAGGGGTTGCAAAGATAGTGAAAGACTATGACGTTCTTAGTCAATAAAAAGGGTTTATTCCCTTACGTCCTACCAGCAGCACAGATGGGGTTAACCACCCCCCGTGGACTGGCAGGACCGGCGGAATGTTTAATGAGCCCAAGACTAATAACTCAATTTAACAATTAAGTATCTCCTTAAAAGGAGGAAGTCAACCCCCAGCCCACTGTGTTTTTTTCTGTCCTCCTGGACAGGTGGACTAGGCGGTTTGTTCCCCCTTTCTTATGGAAAGTGGGGAGCCTTCTT
>JAKVIS010000887.1:0-46883 GCA_033119425.1 Bufotes viridis | reverse complement strand
GAGATTTAGGTTGGGTATACAGGGCTGGTTCTAGGCTGTAGGATTGTCAGCTCTGTGGGAGAGATTTAGGTTGGGTATACAGGGCTGGTTCTAGGCTGTAGGATTGTCAGCTCTGTGGGAGAGATTTAGGTTGGGTATACAGGGCTGGTTCTAGGCTGTAGGATTGTCAGCTCTGTGGGAGAGATTTAGGTTGGGTATACAGGGCTGGTTCTAGGCTGTAGGATTGTCAGCTCTGTGGGAGAGATTTAGGTTGGGTATACAGGGCTGGTTCTAGGCTGTAGGATTGTCAGCTCTGTGGGAGAGATTTAGGTTGGGTATACAGGGCTGGTTCTAGGCTGTAGGATTGTCAGCTCTGTGGGAGAGATTTAGGTTGGGTATACAGGGCTGGTTCTAGGCTGTAGGATTGTCAGCTCTGTGGGAGAGATTTAGGTTGGGTATACAGGGCTGGTTCTAGGCTGTAGGATTGTCAGCTCTGTGGGAGAGATTTAGGTTGGGTATACAGGGCTGGTTCTAGGCTGTAGGATTGTCAGCTCTGTGGGAGAGATTTAGGTTGGGTATACAGGGCTGGTTCTAGGCTGTAGGATTGTCAGCTCTGTGGGAGAGATTTAGGTTGGGTATACAGGGCTGGTTCTAGGCTGTAGGATTGTCAGCTCTGTGGGAGAGATTTAGGTTGGGTATACAGGGCTGGTTCTAGGCTGTAGGATTGTCAGCTCTGTGGGAGAGATTTAGGTTGGGTATACAGGGCTGGTTCTAGGCTGTAGGATTGTCAGCTCTGTGGGAGAGATTTCGGTTGGGTATACAGGGCTGGTTCTAGGCTGTAGGATTGTCAGCTCTGTGGGAGAGATTTAGGTTGGGTATACAGGGCTGGTTCTAGGCTGTAGGATTGTCAGCTCTGTGGGAGAGATTTAGGTTGGGTATACAGGGCTGGTTCTAGGCTGTAGGATTGTCAGCTCTGTGGGAGAGATTTCGGTTGGGTATACAGGGCTGGTTCTAGGCTGTAGGATTGTCAGCTCTGTGGGAGAGATTTAGGTTGGGTATACAGGGCTGGTTCTAGGCTGTAGGATTGTCAGCTCTGTGGGAGAGATTTAGGTTGGGTATACAGGGCTGGTTCTAGGCTGTAGGATTGTCAGCTCTGTGGGAGAGATTTAGGTTGGGTATACAGGGCTGGTTCTAGGCTGTAGGATTGTCAGCTCTGTGGGAGAGATTTAGGTTGGGTATACAGGGCTGGTTCTAGGCTGTAGGATTGTCAGCTCTGTGGGAGAGATTTAGGTTGGGTATACAGGGCTGGTTCTAGGCTGTAGGATTGTCAGCTCTGTGGGAGAGATTTAGGTTGGGTATACAGGGCTGGTTCTAGGCTGTAGGATTGTCAGCTCTGTGGGAGAGATTTAGGTTGGGTATACAGGGCTGGTTCTAGGCTGTAGGATTGTCAGCTCTGTGGGAGAGATTTAGGTTGGGTATACAGGGCTGGTTCTAGGCTGTAGGATTGTCAGCTCTGTGGGAGAGATTTAGGTTGGGTATACAGGGCTGGTTCTAGGCTGTAGGATTGTCAGCTCTGTGGGAGAGATTTAGGTTGGGTATACAGGGCTGGTTCTAGGCTGTAGGATTGTCAGCTCTGTGGGAGAGATTTAGGTTGGGTATACAGGGCTGGTTCTAGGCTGTAGGATTGTCAGCTCTGTGGGAGAGATTTAGGTTGGGTATACAGGGCTGGTTCTAGGCTGTAGGATTGTCAGCTCTGTGGGAGAGATTTAGGTTGGGTATACAGGGCTGGTTCTAGGCTGTAGGATTGTCAGCTCTGTGGGAGAGATTTAGGTTGGGTATACAGGGCTGGTTCTAGGCTGTAGGATTGTCAGCTCTGTGGGAGAGATTTAGGTTGGGTATACAGGGCTGGTTCTAGGCTGTAGGATTGTCAGCTCTGTGGGAGAGATTTAGGTTGGGTATACAGGGCTGGTTCTAGGCTGTAGGATTGTCAGCTCTGTGGGAGAGATTTAGGTTGGGTATACAGGGCTGGTTCTAGGCTGTAGGATTGTCAGCTCTGTGGGAGAGATTTAGGTTGGGTATACAGGGCTGGTTCTAGGCTGTAGGATTGTCAGCTCTGTGGGAGAGATTTAGGTTGGGTATACAGGGCTGGTTCTAGGCTGTAGGATTGTCAGCTCTGTGGGAGAGATTTAGGTTGGGTATACAGGGCTGGTTCTAGGCTGTAGGATTGTCAGCTCTGTGGGAGAGATTTAGGTTGGGTATACAGGGCTGGTTCTAGGCTGTAGGATTGTCAGCTCTGTGGGAGAGATTTAGGTTGGGTATACAGGGCTGGTTCTAGGCTGTAGGATTGTCAGCTCTGTGGGAGAGATTTAGGTTGGGTATACAGGGCTGGTTCTAGGCTGTAGGATTGTCAGCTCTGTGGGAGAGATTTAGGTTGGGTATACAGGGCTGGTTCTAGGCTGTAGGATTGTCAGCTCTGTGGGAGAGATTTAGGTTGGGTATACAGGGCTGGTTCTAGGCTGTAGGATTGTCAGCTCTGTGGGAGAGATTTAGGTTGGGTATACAGGGCTGGTTCTAGGCTGTAGGATTGTCAGCTCTGTGGGAGAGATTTAGGTTGGGTATACAGGGCTGGTTCTAGGCTGTAGGATTGTCAGCTCTGTGGGAGAGATTTAGGTTGGGTATACAGGGCTGGTTCTAGGCTGTAGGATTGTCAGCTCTGTGGGAGAGATTTAGGTTGGGTATACAGGGCTGGTTCTAGGCTGTAGGATTGTCAGCTCTGTGGGAGAGATTTAGGTTGGGTATACAGGGCTGGTTCTAGGCTGTAGGATTGTCAGCTCTGTGGGAGAGATTTCGGTTGGGTATACAGGGCTGGTTCTAGGCTGTAGGATTGTCAGCTCTGTGGGAGAGATTTAGGTTGGGTATACAGGGCTGGTTCTAGGCTGTAGGATTGTCAGCTCTGTGGGAGAGATTTAGGTTGGGTATACAGGGCTGGTTCTAGGCTGTAGGATTGTCAGCTCTGTGGGAGAGATTTAGGTTGGGTATACAGGGCTGGTTCTAGGCTGTAGGATTGTCAGCTCTGTGGGAGAGATTTAGGTTGGGTATACAGGGCTGGTTCTAGGCTGTAGGATTGTCAGCTCTGTGGGAGAGATTTAGGTTGGGTATACAGGGCTGGTTCTAGGCTGTAGGATTGTCAGCTCTCTGGGAGAGATTTAGGTTGGGTATACAGGGCTGGTTCTAGGCTGTAGGATTGTCAGCTCTGTGGGAGAGATTTAGGTTGGGTATACAGGGCTGGTTCTAGGCTGTAGGATTGTCAGCTCTGTGGGAGAGATTTAGGTTGGGTATACAGGGCTGGTTCTAGGCTGTAGGATTGTCAGCTCTGTGGGAGAGATTTAGGTTGGGTATACAGGGCTGGTTCTAGGCTGTAGGATTGTCAGCTCTGTGGGAGAGATTTAGGTTGGGTATACAGGGCTGGTTCTAGGCTGTAGGATTGTCAGCTCTGTGGGAGAGATTTAGGTTGGGTATACAGGGCTGGTTCTAGGCTGTAGGATTGTCAGCTCTGTGGGAGAGATTTAGGTTGGGTATACAGGGCTGGTTCTAGGCTGTAGGATTGTCAGCTCTGTGGGAGAGATTTAGGTTGGGTATACAGGGCTGGTTCTAGGCTGTAGGATTGTCAGCTCTGTGGGAGAGATTTAGGTTGGGTATACAGGGCTGGTTCTAGGCTGTAGGATTGTCAGCTCTGTGGGAGAGATTTAGGTTGGGTATACAGGGCTGGTTCTAGGCTGTAGGATTGTCAGCTCTGTGGGAGAGATTTAGGTTGGGTATACAGGGCTGGTTCTAGGCTGTAGGATTGTCAGCTCTGTGGGAGAGATTTAGGTTGGGTATACAGGGCTGGTTCTAGGCTGTAGGATTGTCAGCTCTGTGGGAGAGATTTAGGTTGGGTATACAGGGCTGGTTCTAGGCTGTAGGATTGTCAGCTCTGTGGGAGAGATTTAGGTTGGGTATACAGGGCTGGTTCTAGGCTGTAGGATTGTCAGCTCTGTGGGAGAGATTTAGGTTGGGTATACAGGGCTGGTTCTAGGCTGTAGGATTGTCAGCTCTGTGGGAGAGATTTCGGTTGGGTATACAGGGCTGGTTCTAGGCTGTAGGATTGTCAGCTCTGTGGGAGAGATTTAGGTTGGGTATACAGGGCTGGTTCTAGGCTGTAGGATTGTCAGCTCTGTGGGAGAGATTTCGGTTGGGTATACAGGGCTGGTTCTAGGCTGTAGGATTGTCAGCTCTGTGGGAGAGATTTGAGGTTGGGTATACAGGGCTGGTTCTAGGCTGTAGGATTGTCAGCTCTGTGGGAGAGATTTAGGTTGGGTATACAGGGCTGGTTCTAGGCTGTAGGATTGTCAGCTCTGTGGGAGAGATTTAGGTTGGGTATACAGGGCTGGTTCTAGGCTGTAGGATTGTCAGCTCTGTGGGAGAGATTTAGGTTGGGTATACAGGGCTGGTTCTAGGCTGTAGGATTGTCAGCTCTGTGGGAGAGATTTAGGTTGGGTATACAGGGCTGGTTCTAGGCTGTAGGATTGTCAGCTCTGTGGGAGAGATTTAGGTTGGGTATACAGGGCTGGTTCTAGGCTGTAGGATTGTCAGCTCTGTGGGAGAGATTTAGGTTGGGTATACAGGGCTGGTTCTAGGCTGTAGGATTGTCAGCTCTGTGGGAGAGATTTAGGTTGGGTATACAGGGCTGGTTCTAGGCTGTAGGATTGTCAGCTCTGTGGGAGAGATTTAGGTTGGGTATACAGGGCTGGTTCTAGGCTGTAGGATTGTCAGCTCTGTGGGAGAGATTTAGGTTGGGTATACAGGGCTGGTTCTAGGCTGTAGGATTGTCAGCTCTGTGGGAGAGATTTAGGTTGGGTATACAGGGCTGGTTCTAGGCTGTAGGATTGTCAGCTCTGTGGGAGAGATTTAGGTTGGGTATACAGGGCTGGTTCTAGGCTGTAGGATTGTCAGCTCTGTGGGAGAGATTTAGGTTGGGTATACAGGGCTGGTTCTAGGCTGTAGGATTGTCAGCTCTGTGGGAGAGATTTAGGTTGGGTATACAGGGCTGGTTCTAGGCTGTAGGATTGTCAGCTCTGTGGGAGAGATTTAGGTTGGGTATACAGGGCTGGTTCTAGGCTGTAGGATTGTCAGCTCTGTGGGAGAGATTTAGGTTGGGTATACAGGGCTGGTTCTAGGCTGTAGGATTGTCAGCTCTGTGGGAGAGATTTAGGTTGGGTATACAGGGCTGGTTCTAGGCTGTAGGATTGTCAGCTCTGTGGGAGAGATTTAGGTTGGGTATACAGGGCTGGTTCTAGGCTGTAGGATTGTCAGCTCTGTGGGAGAGATTTAGGTTGGGTATACAGGGCTGGTTCTAGGCTGTAGGATTGTCAGCTCTCTGGGAGAGATTTAGGTTGGGTATACAGGGCTGGTTCTAGGCTGTAGGATTGTCAGCTCTGTGGGAGAGATTTAGGTTGGGTATACAGGGCTGGTTCTAGGCTGTAGGATTGTCAGCTCTGTGGGAGAGATTTAGGTTGGGTATACAGGGCTGGTTCTAGGCTGTAGGATTGTCAGCTCTGTGGGAGAGATTTAGGTTGGGTATACAGGGCTGGTTCTAGGCTGTAGGATTGTCAGCTCTGTGGGAGAGATTTAGGTTGGGTATACAGGGCTGGTTCTAGGCTGTAGGATTGTCAGCTCTGTGGGAGAGATTTAGGTTGGGTATACAGGGCTGGTTCTAGGCTGTAGGATTGTCAGCTCTGTGGGAGAGATTTAGGTTGGGTATACAGGGCTGGTTCTAGGCTGTAGGATTGTCAGCTCTGTGGGAGAGATTTAGGTTGGGTATACAGGGCTGGTTCTAGGCTGTAGGATTGTCAGCTCTGTGGGAGAGATTTAGGTTGGGTATACAGGGCTGGTTCTAGGCTGTAGGATTGTCAGCTCTGTGGGAGAGATTTAGGTTGGGTATACAGGGCTGGTTCTAGGCTGTAGGATTGTCAGCTCTGTGGGAGAGATTTAGGTTGGGTATACAGGGCTGGTTCTAGGCTGTAGGATTGTCAGCTCTGTGGGAGAGATTTAGGTTGGGTATACAGGGCTGGTTCTAGGCTGTAGGATTGTCAGCTCTGTGGGAGAGATTTAGGTTGGGTATACAGGGCTGGTTCTAGGCTGTAGGATTGTCAGCTCTGTGGGAGAGATTTAGGTTGGGTATACAGGGCTGGTTCTAGGCTGTAGGATTGTCAGCTCTGTGGGAGAGATTTAGGTTGGGTATACAGGGCTGGTTCTAGGCTGTAGGATTGTCAGCTCTGTGGGAGAGATTTAGGTTGGGTATACAGGGCTGGTTCTAGGCTGTAGGATTGTCAGCTCTGTGGGAGAGATTTAGGTTGGGTATACAGGGCTGGTTCTAGGCTGTAGGATTGTCAGCTCTGTGGGAGAGATTTAGGTTGGGTATACAGGGCTGGTTCTAGGCTGTAGGATTGTCAGCTCTGTGGGAGAGATTTAGGTTGGGTATACAGGGCTGGTTCTAGGCTGTAGGATTGTCAGCTCTGTGGGAGAGATTTCGGTTGGGTATACAGGGCTGGTTCTAGGCTGTAGGATTGTCAGCTCTGTGGGAGAGATTTAGGTTGGGTATACAG
This sequence comes from Bufotes viridis, assembly GCA_033119425.1. Taxonomy (NCBI): domain Eukaryota; kingdom Metazoa; phylum Chordata; class Amphibia; order Anura; family Bufonidae; genus Bufotes; species Bufotes viridis. The sequence goes on along the minus strand of JAKVIS010000887.1, from coordinate 40,260 downwards.
GGCTGGTTCTAGGCTGTAGGATTGTCAGCTCTGTGGGAGAGATTTAGGTTGGGTATACAGGGCTGGTTCTAGGCTGTAGGATTGTCAGCTCTGTGGGAGAGATTTAGGTTGGGTATACAGGGCTGGTTCTAGGCTGTAGGATTGTCAGCTCTGTGGGAGAGATTTAGGTTGGGTATACAGGGCTGGTTCTAGGCTGTAGGATTGTCAGCTCTGTGGGAGAGATTTAGGTTGGGTATACAGGGCTGGTTCTAGGCTGTAGGATTGTCAGCTCTGTGGGAGAGATTTAGGTTGGGTATACAGGGCTGGTTCTAGGCTGTAGGATTGTCAGCTCTGTGGGAGAGATTTCGGTTGGGTATACAGGGCTGGTTCTAGGCTGTAGGATTGTCAGCTCTGTGGGAGAGATTTAGGTTGGGTATACAGGGCTGGTTCTAGGCTGTAGGATTGTCAGCTCTGTGGGAGAGATTTAGGTTGGGTATACAGGGCTGGTTCTAGGCTGTAGGATTGTCAGCTCTCTGGGAGAGATTTAGGTTGGGTATACAGGGCTGGTTCTAGGCTGTAGGATTGTCAGCTCTGTGGGAGAGATTTAGGTTGGGTATACAAGGGCTGGTTCTAGGCTGTAGGATTGTCAGCTCTCTGGGAGAGATTTGCGGTTGGAGTATACAGGGCTGGTTCTAGGCTGTAGAGTTGTCAGCTCTCTGGGAGAGATTTCGGTTGGGTATACAGGGCTGGTTCTAGGCTGTAGGATTGTCAGCTCTGTGGGAGGAGAGATTTAGGTTGGGTATACAGAGGCTGGTTCTAGGCTGTAGGATTGTCAGCTCTGTGGGAGAGATTTCGGTTGGGTGTACAGGGCTGGTTCTAGGCTGTAAGTTGTCAGCTCTGTGGGAGAGATTTGGAGTTGGGTATACAGGGCTGGTTCTAGGCTGTAGGATTGTCAGCTCTGTGGGAGAGATTTAGGTTGGGTATACAGGGCTGGTTCTAGGCTGTAGGATTGTCAGCTCTGTGGGAGAGATTTAGGTTGGGTATACAGGGCTGGTTCTAGGCTGTTGGATTGTCAGCTCTGTGGGAGAGATTTCGGTTGGGTATACAGGGGCTGGTTCTAGGCTGTAGGATTGTCAGCTCTGTGGGAGAGATTTAGGTTGGGTATACAGGGGCTGGTTCTAGGCTGTAGGATTGTCAGCTCTGTGGGAGAGATTTAGGTTGGGTATACAGGGCTGGTTCTAGGCTGTAAGTTGTCAGCTCTCTGGGAGAGATTTAGGTTGGGTATACAGGGCTGGTTCTAGGCTGTCGGATTGTCAGCTCTGTGGGAGAGGTTTGGAGTTGGGTATACAGGGCTGGTTCTAGGCTGCATTGGATTGTCAGCTCTGTGGGAGAGATTTCGGGGTTGGGTATACAGGGCTGGTTCTGGGCTGTAGGATTGTCAGCTCTGTGGGAGAAGATTTCGGTTGGGTATACAGGGCTGGTTCTAGGCTGTAGGATTGTCAGCTCTGTGGGAGAGATTTCAGGTTGGGTATACAGGGCTGGTTCTAGGCTGTAGGATTGTCAGCTCTGTGGGAGAGATTTAGGTTGGGTATACAGGGCTGGTTCTAGGCTGTTGGATTGTCAGCTCTGTGGGAGAGATTTAGGTTGGGTATACAGGGCTGGTTCTAGGCTGTAGGATTGTCAGCTCTGTGGGAGAGATTTAGGTTGGGTATACAGGAGCTGGTTCTAGGCTGTAGGATTGTCCAGCTCTGTGGGAGAGAATTTGGTTGGGTATACAGGGCTGGTTCTAGGCTGTAGGATTGTCAGCTCTGTGGGAGGAGATTTCGGTGGGGTATACACAGGGCTGGTTCTGAGGCTGTAGGATTGTCAGCTCTCTGGGAGAGATTTCAGGTTGGGTATACAGGGCTGGTTCTAGGCTGTAGGATTGTCAGCTCTCTGGGAGAGATTGAGGTTGGGTATACAGGGCTGGTTCTAGGCTGTAGGATTGTCAGCTCTGTGGGAGAGATTTGGTTGGGTATAGGGCTGGTTCTAGGCTGTAGGATTGTCAGCTCTGTGGGAGAGGATTTAGGTTGGGTATACAGGGCTGGTTCTAGGCTGTAGGATTGTCAGCTCTGTGGGAGAGATTTAGGTTGGGTATACGGGGCTGGTTCTGGGCTGTAGGAGTTGTCAAGCTCTGTGGGAGAGATTTCGGTTGGGTATACAGGGCTGGATCTAGGCTGTAGGAGTTGTCAGCTCTGTGGGAGAGATTTAGGTGGGGTATACAGGGCTGGTTCTAGGCTGCAGGATTGTCAGCTCTGTGGGAGAGATTTAGGTTGGGTATACAGGGCTGGTTCTAGGCTGTAGAGTTGTCCCAGCTCTGTGGGAGAAGATTTCGGTTGGGGTATACGGGGCTGGTTCTGAGGCTGTAGAGGTTGTCAGCTCTGTGGGAGAGATTTAGGTTGGGTATACAGGGCTGGTTCTAGGCTGTATGGATTGTCAGCTCTGTGGGAGAGATTTCGGTTGGGTATACAGGGCTGGTTCTAGGCTGTAGGATTGTCAGCTCTGTGGGAGAAGATTTCAGGTTGGGTATACAGGGCTGGTTCTAGGCTGTAGGATTGTCAGCTCTGTAGGGAGAGATTTAGGTTGGGTATACAGGGGCTGGTTCTAGGCTGTAGGATTGTCAGCTCTATGGGAAGATTTAGGTTGGGTATACAGGGGCTGGTTCTAGGCTGTAGGATTGTCAGCTCTGTGGGAGAGATTTCGGTTGGGTATACAGGGCTGGTTCTAGGCTGTAGGATTGTCAGCTCTGTGGGAGAAGATTTAGGTTGGGTATACAGGGCTGGTTCTAGGCTGTAGAGATTGTCAGCTCTGTGGGAGAGATTTAGGTTGGGTATACAGGGCTGGTTCTAGGCTGTTGGATTGTCAGCTCTGTGGGAGAGATTTGGGTTGGGTATACAGGGCTGGTTCTAGGCTGTAGGATTGTCAGCTCTGTGGGGAGAGATTTAGGTTGGGTATACAGGGCTGGTTCTAGGCTGTAGGATTGTCAGCTCTGTGGGAGAGATTTCAGGTTGGAGTATACAGGGCTGGTTCTAGGCTGTAGGATTGTCAGCTCTGTGGGGAGAGATTTAGGTTGGGTATACAGGGCTGGTTCTAGGCTGTAGGATTGTCAGCTCTGTGGGAGAGATTTGGGTTGGGTATACAGGGCTGGTTCTAGGCTGTAGGATTGTCAGCTCTGTGGGAGAGATTTAGGTTGGGTATACAGGGCTGGTTCTAGGCTGTAGGATTGTCAGCTCTGTGGGAGAGATTTAGGTTGGGTATACAGGGCTGGTTCTAGGCTGTAGGATTGTCAGCTCTGTGGGAGAGATTTAGGTTGGGTATACAGGGCTGGTTCTAGGCTGTTAGGATTGTCAGCTCTGTGGGAGAGATTTCGGTTGGGTATACAGGGCTGGTTCTAGGCTGTTGAGATTGTCAGCTCTGTGGGAGAGATTTAGGTTGGGTATACAGGGCTGGTTCTAGGCTGTAGGATTGTCAGCTCTGTGGGAGAGATTTAGGTTGGGTATACAGGGCTGGTTCTAGGCTGTAGGATTGTCAGCTCTGTGGGAGAGATTTAGGTTGGGTATACAGGGCTGGTTCTAGGCTGTAGGATTGTCAGCTCTCTGGGAGAGATTTAGGTTGGGTATACAGGGCTGGTTCTAGGCTGCCGATTGTCAGCTCTCTGGGAGAGATTTAGGTTGGGTATACAGGGCTGGTTCTAGGCTGTAGGATTGTCAGCTCTGTGGGAGAGATTTAGGTTGGGTATACAGGGCTGGTTCTAGGCTGTAGGATTGTCAGCTCTGTGGGAGAAGATTTAGGTTGGGTATACAGGGCTGGTTCTAGGCTGTAGGATTGTCAGCTCTGTGGGAGAGATTTAGGTTGGGTATACAGGGCTGGTTCTAGGCTGTAGGATTGTCAGCTCTGTGGGAGAGATTTAGGTTGGGTATACAGGGCTGGTTCTAGGCTGTAGGATTGTCAGCTCTGTGGGAGAGATTTAGGTTGGGTATACAGGGCTGGTTCTAGGCTGTAGGATTGTCAGCTCTGTGGGAGAGATTTAGGTTGGGTATACAGGGCTGGTTCTAGGCTGTAGGATTGTCAGCTCTGTGGGAGAGATTTAGGTTGGGTATACAGGGCTGGTTCTAGGCTGTAGGATTGTCAGCTCTGTGGGAGAGATTTCGGTTGGGTATACAGGGCTGGTTCTAGGCTGTAGGATTGTCAGCTCTGTGGGAGAGATTTAGGTTGGGTATACAGGGCTGGTTCTAGGCTGTAGGATTGTCAGCTCTGTGGGAGAGATTTCGGTTGGGTATACAGGGCTGGTTCTAGGCTGTAGGATTGTCAGCTCTGTGGGAGAGATTTAGGTTGGGTATACAGGGCTGGTTCTAGGCTGTAGGATTGTCAGCTCTGTGGGAGAAGATTTCGGTTGGGTATACAGGGCTGGTTCTAGGCTGTAGGATTGTCAGCTCTGTGGGAGAGATTTAGGTTGGGTATACAGGGCTGGTTCTAGGCTGTAGGATTGTCAGCTCTGTGGGAGAGATTTAGGTTGGGTATACAGGGCTGGTTCTAGGCTGTAGGATTGTCAGCTCTGTGGGAGAGATTTAGGTTGGGTATACAGGGCTGGTTCTAGGCTGTAGGATTGTCAGCTCTGTGGGAGAGATTTAGGTTGGGTATACAGGGCTGGTTCTAGGCTGTGGGATTGTCAGCTCTGTGGGAGAGATTTAGGTTGGGTATACAGGGCTGGTTCTAGGCTGTAGGATTGTCAGCTCTGTGGGAGAGATTTAGGTTGGGTATACAGGGCTGGTTCTAGGCTGTAGGATTGTCAGCTCTGTGGGAGAGATTTAGGTTGGGTATACAGGGCTGGTTCTAGGCTGTAGGATTGTCAGCTCTGTGGGAGAGATTTAGGTTGGGTATACAGGGCTGGTTCTAGGCTGTAGGATTGTCAGCTCTGTGGGAGAGATTTAGGTTGGGTATACAGGGCTGGTTCTAGGCTGTAGGATTGTCAGCTCTGTGGGAGAGATTTAGGTTGGGTATACAGGGCTGGTTCTAGGCTGTAGGATTGTCAGCTCTGTGGGAGAGATTTAGGTTGGGTATACAGGGCTGGTTCTAGGCTGTAGGATTGTCAGCTCTGTGGGAGAGATTTAGGTTGGGTATACAGGGCTGGTTCTAGGCTGTAGGATTGTCAGCTCTGTGGGAGAGATTTAGGTTGGGTATACAGGGCTGGTTCTAGGCTGTAGGATTGTCAGCTCTGTGGGAGAGATTTCGGTTGGGTATACAGAGGCTGGTTCTAGGCTGTAGGATTGTCAGCTCTCTGGGAAAGATTTTGGTTGGGTATACAGGGCTGGATCTAGGCTGTAGGATTGTCAGCTCTGTGGGAGAGATTTAGGTTGGGTATACAGGGCTGGATCTAGGCTGTAGGATTGTCAGCTCTGTGGGAGAGATTTAGGTTGGGTATACAGGGCGGGTTCTAGGCTGTAGGATTGTCAGCTCTGTGGGAGAGATTTAGGTTGGGTATACAGGGCTGGTTCTAGGCTGTAGGATTGTCAGCTCTGTGGGAGAGATTTAGGTTGGGTATACAGGGCTGGTTCTAGGCTGTAGGATTGTCAGCTCTGTGGGAGAGATTTAGGTTGGGTATACAGGGCTGGTTCTAGGCTGTAGGATTGTCAGCTCTGTGGGAGAGATTTAGGTTGGGTATACAGGGCTGGTTCTAGGCTGTAGGATTGTCAGCTCTGTGGGAGAGATTTAGGTTGGGTATACAGGGCTGGTTCTAGGCTGTAGGATTGTCAGCTCTGTGGGAGAGATTTAGGTTGGGTATACAGGGCTGGTTCTAGGCTGTAGGATTGTCAGCTCTGTGGGAGAGATTTAGGTTGGGTATACAGGGCTGGTTCTAGGCTGTAGGATTGTCAGCTCTGTGGGAGAGATTTAGGTTGGGTATACAGGGCTGGTTCTAGGCTGTAGGATTGTCAGCTCTGTGGGAGAGATTTAGGTTGGGTATACAGGGCTGGTTCTAGGCTGTAGGATTGTCAGCTCTGTGGGAGAGATTTAGGTTGGGTATACAGGGCTGGTTCTAGGCTGTAGGATTGTCAGCTCTGTGGGAGAGATTTAGGTTGGGTATACAGGGCTGGTTCTAGGCTGTAGGATTGTCAGCTCTGTGGGAGAGATTTAGGTTGGGTATACAGGGCTGGTTCTAGGCTGTAGGATTGTCAGCTCTGTGGGAGAGATTTAGGTTGGGTATACAGGGCTGGTTCTAGGCTGTAGGATTGTCAGCTCTGTGGGAGAGATTTAGGTTGGGTATACAGGGCTGGTTCTAGGCTGTAGGATTGTCAGCTCTGTGGGAGAGATTTAGGTTGGGTATACAGGGCTGGTTCTAGGCTGTAGGATTGTCAGCTCTGTGGGAGAGATTTAGGTTGGGTATACAGGGCTGGTTCTAGGCTGTAGGATTGTCAGCTCTGTGGGAGAGATTTAGGTTGGGTATACAGGGCTGGTTCTAGGCTGTAGGATTGTCAGCTCTGTGGGAGAGATTTAGGTTGGGTATACAGGGCTGGTTCTAGGCTGTAGGATTGTCAGCTCTGTGGGAGAGATTTAGGTTGGGTATACAGGGCTGGTTCTAGGCTGTAGGATTGTCAGCTCTGTGGGAGAGATTTAGGTTGGGTATACAGGGCTGGTTCTAGGCTGTAGGATTGTCAGCTCTGTGGGAGAGATTTAGGTTGGGTATACAGGGCTGGTTCTAGGCTGTAGGATTGTCAGCTCTGTGGGAGAGATTTAGGTTGGGTATACAGGGCTGGTTCTAGGCTGTAGGATTGTCAGCTCTGTGGGAGAGATTTAGGTTGGGTATACAGGGCTGGTTCTAGGCTGTAGGATTGTCAGCTCTGTGGGAGAGATTTCGGTTGGGTATACAGGGCTGGTTCTAGGCTGTAGGATTGTCAGCTCTGTGGGAGAGATTTAGGTTGGGTATACAGGGCTGGTTCTAGGCTGTAGGATTGTCAGCTCTGTGGGAGAGATTTAGGTTGGGTATACAGGGCTGGTTCTAGGCTGTAGGATTGTCAGCTCTGTGGGAGAGATTTAGGTTGGGTATACAGGGCTGGTTCTAGGCTGTAGGATTGTCAGCTCTGTGGGAGAGATTTAGGTTGGGTATACAGGGCTGGTTCTAGGCTGTAGGATTGTCAGCTCTGTGGGAGAGATTTAGGTTGGGTATACAGGGCTGGTTCTAGGCTGTAGGATTGTCAGCTCTGTGGGAGAGATTTAGGTTGGGTATACAGGGCTGGTTCTAGGCTGTAGGATTGTCAGCTCTGTGGGAGAGATTTAGGTTGGGTATACAGGGCTGGTTCTAGGCTGTAGGATTGTCAGCTCTGTGGGAGAGATTTAGGTTGGGTATACAGGGCTGGTTCTAGGCTGTAGGATTGTCAGCTCTGTGGGAGAGATTTAGGTTGGGTATACAGGGCTGGTTCTAGGCTGTAGGATTGTCAGCTCTGTGGGAGAGATTTAGGTTGGGTATACAGGGCTGGTTCTAGGCTGTAGGATTGTCAGCTCTGTGGGAGAGATTTAGGTTGGGTATACAGGGCTGGTTCTAGGCTGTAGGATTGTCAGCTCTGTGGGAGAGATTTAGGTTGGGTATACAGGGCTGGTTCTAGGCTGTAGGATTGTCAGCTCTGTGGGAGAGATTTAGGTTGGGTATACAGGGCTGGTTCTAGGCTGTAGGATTGTCAGCTCTGTGGGAGAGATTTAGGTTGGGTATACAGGGCTGGTTCTAGGCTGTAGGATTGTCAGCTCTGTGGGAGAGATTTAGGTTGGGTATACAGGGCTGGTTCTAGGCTGTAGGATTGTCAGCTCTGTGGGAGAGATTTAGGTTGGGTATACAGGGCTGGTTCTAGGCTGTAGGATTGTCAGCTCTGTGGGAGAGATTTAGGTTGGGTATACAGGGCTGGTTCTAGGCTGTAGGATTGTCAGCTCTGTGGGAGAGATTTAGGTTGGGTATACAGGGCTGGTTCTAGGCTGTAGGATTGTCAGCTCTGTGGGAGAGATTTAGGTTGGGTATACAGGGCTGGTTCTAGGCTGTAGGATTGTCAGCTCTGTGGGAGAGATTTAGGTTGGGTATACAGGGCTGGTTCTAGGCTGTAGGATTGTCAGCTCTGTGGGAGAGATTTAGGTTGGGTATACAGGGCTGGTTCTAGGCTGTAGGATTGTCAGCTCTGTGGGAGAGATTTAGGTTGGGTATACAGGGCTGGTTCTAGGCTGTAGGATTGTCAGCTCTGTGGGAGAGATTTAGGTTGGGTATACAGGGCTGGTTCTAGGCTGTAGGATTGTCAGCTCTGTGGGAGAGATTTAGGTTGGGTATACAGGGCTGGTTCTAGGCTGTAGGATTGTCAGCTCTGTGGGAGAGATTTCGGTTGGGTATACAGGGCTGGTTCTAGGCTGTAGGATTGTCAGCTCTGTGGGAGAGATTTAGGTTGGGTATACAGGGCTGGTTCTAGGCTGTAGGATTGTCAGCTCTGTGGGAGAGATTTAGGTTGGGTATACAGGGCTGGTTCTAGGCTGTAGGATTGTCAGCTCTGTGGGAGAGATTTAGGTTGGGTATACAGGGCTGGTTCTAGGCTGTAGGATTGTCAGCTCTGTGGGAGAGATTTAGGTTGGGTATACAGGGCTGGTTCTAGGCTGTAGGATTGTCAGCTCTGTGGGAGAGATTTAGGTTGGGTATACAGGGCTGGTTCTAGGCTGTAGGATTGTCAGCTCTGTGGGAGAGATTTAGGTTGGGTATACAGGGCTGGTTCTAGGCTGTAGGATTGTCAGCTCTGTGGGAGAGATTTAGGTTGGGTATACAGGGCTGGTTCTAGGCTGTAGGATTGTCAGCTCTGTGGGAGAGATTTAGGTTGGGTATACAGGGCTGGTTCTAGGCTGTAGGATTGTCAGCTCTGTGGGAGAGATTTAGGTTGGGTATACAGGGCTGGTTCTAGGCTGTAGGATTGTCAGCTCTGTGGGAGAGATTTAGGTTGGGTATACAGGGCTGGTTCTAGGCTGTAGGATTGTCAGCTCTGTGGGAGAGATTTAGGTTGGGTATACAGGGCTGGTTCTAGGCTGTAGGATTGTCAGCTCTGTGGGAGAGATTTAGGTTGGGTATACAGGGCTGGTTCTAGGCTGTAGGATTGTCAGCTCTGTGGGAGAGATTTAGGTTGGGTATACAGGGCTGGTTCTAGGCTGTAGGATTGTCAGCTCTGTGGGAGAGATTTAGGTTGGGTATACAGGGCTGGTTCTAGGCTGTAGGATTGTCAGCTCTGTGGGAGAGATTTCGGTTGGGTATACAGGGCTGGTTCTAGGCTGTAGGATTGTCAGCTCTGTGGGAGAGATTTAGGTTGGGTATACAGGGCTGGTTCTAGGCTGTAGGATTGTCAGCTCTGTGGGAGAGATTTAGGTTGGGTATACAGGGCTGGTTCTAGGCTGTAGGATTGTCAGCTCTGTGGGAGAGATTTAGGTTGGGTATACAGGGCTGGTTCTAGGCTGTAGGATTGTCAGCTCTGTGGGAGAGATTTAGGTTGGGTATACAGGGCTGGTTCTAGGCTGTAGGATTGTCAGCTCTGTGGGAGAGATTTAGGTTGGGTATACAGGGCTGGTTCTAGGCTGTAGGATTGTCAGCTCTGTGGGAGAGATTTAGGTTGGGTATACAGGGCTGGTTCTAGGCTGTAGGATTGTCAGCTCTGTGGGAGAGATTTAGGTTGGGTATACAGGGCTGGTTCTAGGCTGTAGGATTGTCAGCTCTGTGGGAGAGATTTAGGTTGGGTATACAGGGCTGGTTCTAGGCTGTAGGATTGTCAGCTCTGTGGGAGAGATTTAGGTTGGGTATACAGGGCTGGTTCTAGGCTGTAGGATTGTCAGCTCTGTGGGAGAGATTTAGGTTGGGTATACAGGGCTGGTTCTAGGCTGTAGGATTGTCAGCTCTCTGGGAGAGATTTAGGTTGGGTATACAGGGCTGGTTCTAGGCTGTAGGATTGTCAGCTCTGTGGGAGAGATTTAGGTTGGGTATACAGGGCTGGTTCTAGGCTGTAGGATTGTCAGCTCTGTGGGAGAGATTTAGGTTGGGTATACAGGGCTGGTTCTAGGCTGTAGGATTGTCAGCTCTGTGGGAGAGATTTAGGTTGGGTATACAGGGCTGGTTCTAGGCTGTAGGATTGTCAGCTCTGTGGGAGAGATTTAGGTTGGGTATACAGGGCTGGTTCTAGGCTGTAGGATTGTCAGCTCTGTGGGAGAGATTTAGGTTGGGTATACAGGGCTGGTTCTAGGCTGTAGGATTGTCAGCTCTGTGGGAGAGATTTAGGTTGGGTATACAGGGCTGGTTCTAGGCTGTAGGATTGTCAGCTCTGTGGGAGAGATTTAGGTTGGGTATACAGGGCTGGTTCTAGGCTGTAGGATTGTCAGCTCTGTGGGAGAGATTTAGGTTGGGTATACAGGGCTGGTTCTAGGCTGTAGGATTGTCAGCTCTGTGGGAGAGATTTAGGTTGGGTATACAGGGCTGGTTCTAGGCTGTAGGATTGTCAGCTCTGTGGGAGAGATTTAGGTTGGGTATACAGGGCTGGTTCTAGGCTGTAGGATTGTCAGCTCTGTGGGAGAGATTTAGGTTGGGTATACAGGGCTGGTTCTAGGCTGTAGGATTGTCAGCTCTGTGGGAGAGATTTAGGTTGGGTATACAGGGCTGGTTCTAGGCTGTAGGATTGTCAGCTCTGTGGGAGAGATTTAGGTTGGGTATACAGGGCTGGTTCTAGGCTGTAGGATTGTCAGCTCTGTGGGAGAGATTTAGGTTGGGTATACAGGGCTGGTTCTAGGCTGTAGGATTGTCAGCTCTGTGGGAGAGATTTAGGTTGGGTATACAGGGCTGGTTCTAGGCTGTAGGATTGTCAGCTCTGTGGGAGAGATTTAGGTTGGGTATACAGGGCTGGTTCTAGGCTGTAGGATTGTCAGCTCTGTGGGAGAGATTTAGGTTGGGTATACAGGGCTGGTTCTAGGCTGTAGGATTGTCAGCTCTGTGGGAGAGATTGTGGTTGGGTATACAGGGCTGGATCTAGGCTGTAGGATTGTCAGCTCTGTGGGAGAGATTTAGGTTGGGTATACAGGGCTGGTTCTAGGCTGTAGGATTGTCAGCTCTCTGGGAGAGATTTAGGTTGGGTATACAGGGCTGGTTCTAGGCTGTTGGATTGTCAGCTCTCTGGGAGAGATTTAGGTTGGGTATACAGGGCTGGTTCTAGGCTGTAGGATTGTCAGCTCTCTGGAAGAGATTTCGGTTGGGTATACAGGGCTGGTTCTAGGCTGTAGGATTGTCAGCTCTGTGGGAGAGATTTAGGTTGGGTATACAGGGCTGGTTCTAGGCTGTAGGATTGTCAGCTCTGTGGGAGAGATTTAGGTTGGGTATACAGGGCTGGTTCTAGGCTGTAGGATTGTCAGCTCTCTGGGAGAGATTTGTCAGCTCTCTGGGAAAGATTTAGGTTGGGTATACAGGGCTGGATCTAGGCTGTAGGATTGTCAGCTCTGTGGGAGAGATTTAGGTGGGGTATACAAGGTTGGTTCTAGGCTGTTGGATTGTCAGCTCTGTGGGAGAGATTTAGGTTGGGTATACAGGGCTGGTTCTAGGCTGTAGGATTGTCAGCTCTGTGGGAGAGATTTAGGTTGGGTATACAGGGCTGGTTCTGGGCTGTTGGATTGTCAGCTCTCTGGGAGAGATTTCGGTTGGGTATACAGGGCTGGTTCTAGGCTGTAGAATTGTCAGCTCTCTGGGAGAGAATTAGGTTGGGTATACAGGGCTGGTTCTAGGCTGTAGGATTGTCAGCTCTGTGGGAGAGATTTTGGTTGGGTATACAGGGCTGGTTCTAGGCTGTTGGATTGTCAGCTCTGTGGGAGAGATTTCGGTTGGGTATACAGGGCTGGATCTAGGCTGTAGGATTGTCAGCTCTGTGGGAGAGATTTAGGTGGGGTATACAGGGTTGGTTCTAGGCTGTAGGATTGTCAGCTCTGTGGGAGAGATTTAGGTTGGGTATACAGGGCTGGTTCTAGGCTGTAGGATTGTCAGCTCTGTGGGAGAGATTTAGGTTGGGTATACAGGGCTGGTTCTAGGCTGTAGGATTGTCAGCTCTGTGGGAGAGATTTAGGTGGGGTATACGGGGTTGGTTCTAGGCTGTAGGATTGTCAGCTCTGTGGGAGAGATTTCGGTGGGGTATACAGGGCTGGTTCTAGGCTGTAGGATTGTCAGCTCTGTGGGAGAGATTTCGGTTGGGTATACAGAGCTGGTTCTAGGCTGTAGGATTGTCAGCTCTGTGGGAGAGATTTCGGTTGGGTATACAGAGCTGGTTCTAGGCTGTAGGATTGTCAGCTCTGTGGGAGAGATTTAGGTTGGGTATACAGGGCTGGTTTTAGGCTGTAGGATTGTCAGCTCTGTGGGAGAGATTTAGGTTGGGTATACAGGGCTGGTTCTAGGCTGTAGGATTGTCAGCTCTGTGGGAGAGATTTAGGTTGGGGGTTCTAGGCTGTAGGATTGTCAGCTCTCTGCGAGAGATTTCGGTTGGGTATACAGGACTGGTTCTAGGCTGTAGGATTGTCAGCTCTGTGGGAGAGATTTCGGTTGGGTATACAGGGCTGGTTCTAGGCTGTAGGATTGTCAGCTCTGTGGGAGAGATTTCGGTTGGGTATACAGAGCTGGTTCTAGGCTGTAGGATTGTCAGCTCTGTGGGAGAGATTGAGGTTGGGTATACAGGGCTGGTTCTAGGCTGTAGGATTGTCAGCTGTGTGGGAGAGATTTAGGTTGGGTATACAGGGCTGGTTCTAGGCTGTAGGATTGTCAGCTGTGTGGGAGAGATTTAGGTTGGGTATACAGGGCTGGTTCTAGGCTGTAGGATTGTCAGCTCTGTGGGAGAGATTTAGGTTGGGTATACAGGGCTGGTTCTAGGCTGTAGGATTGTCAGCTCTGTGGGAGAGATTTAGGTTGGGTATACAGGGCTGGTTCTAGGCTGTAGGATTGTCAGCTCTCTGGGAGAGATTTAGGTTGGGTATACAGGGCTGGTTCTAGGCTGTAGGATTGTCAGCTCTGTGGGAGAGATTTAGGTTGGGTATACAGGGCTGGTTCTAGGCTGTAGGATTGTCAGCTCTGTGGGAGAGATTTAGGTTGGGTATACAGGGCTGGTTCTAGGCTGTAGGATTGTCAGCTCTGTGGGAGAGATTTAGGTTGGGTATACAGGGCTGGTTCTAGGCTGTATGGATTGTCAGCTCTGTGGGAGAGATTTAGGTTGGGTATACAGGGCTGGTTCTAGGCTGTAGGATTGTCAGCTCTGTGGGAGAGATTTAGGTTGGGTATACAGGGCTGGTTCTAGGCTGTAGGATTGTCGGCTCTGTGGGAGAGATTTCGGTTGGGTATACAGGGCTGGTTCTAGGCTGTAGGATTGTCAGCTCTGTGGGAGAGATTTCGGTTGGGTATACAGGGCTGGTTCTAGGCTGTAGGATTGTCAGCTCTGTGGGAGAGATTTAGGTTGGGTATACAGGGCTGGTTCTAGGCTGTTGGATTGTCAGGTCTGTGGGAGAGATTTCGGTTGGGTATACAGGGCTGGTTCTAGGCTGTTGGATTGTCAGGTCTGTGGGAGAGATTTCGGTTGGGTATACAGGGCTGGTTCTAGGCTGTTGGATTGTCAGCTCTGTGGGTAGCAGGGTGCGGGGCCCCTTTACGGCTCATTGAGTGGGCGCTGACTGCAGTAAGGGGCGGGGTTACACGTTTCTCCTTTGGGATGACATCATGCTTTCTGGGCGGTCCCTCCCTCGCTGTCTCTAGGTAACGGGGGGCGGGGCTGAGCTGCGCTGTGCTCGTTCGGGCGGCAGTAGCTCCCGGTATCGGCCGTGAACGCCCCGTGTGTCCGCTGCTGATATCCGTCCATAGAGCCCGTGTACTTGGAGCCTCCCAGAGCCTGAGGTAAGAGCCGCCATGTTACACCGGGAGTTCGCCGCGGGGAGTACCGGTACCCCGAAATATGGATGAATAATACCCCGTGTGTAAGCACCAGTTCCCCGGAGTATGGATGAATAATACCATGTGTGTAAGCACCAGTACCCCGGAGTATGGATGAATAATACCCCGTGTGTAATCACCAGTACCCCGGAGTATGGATGAATAATACCCCGTGTGTAATCACCAGTACCCCGGAGTATGGATGAATAATACCCCGTGATTAATACCTGGTACCCCGGAGTATGGATGAATAATACCCCGTGTGTAAGCACCAGTACCCCGGAGTATGGATGAATAATACCCCGTGTGTAAGCACCAGTACCCCGGAGTATGGATGGTTAATACCCCGTGTGTAATCACCTGATACTCTGGAGTATGGGGGTGCACTGTCCCTGCTCGCTGACCTCTGCCTGGTGCAGGACCCTGAGCCTCCAGCAGGGGGTGCACAGTCTGCGCTCGCTGACCTCTGCCTGGTGCAGGACCCTGAGCCTCCAGCAGGGGGTGCACTGTCCGCGCTCGCTGACCTCTGCCTGGTGCAGGACCCTGAGCCTCCAGCAGGGGTGCACTGTCTGCGCTCGCTGACCTCTGCCTGGTGCAGGACCCTGAGCCTCCAGCAGGGTGTGCACTGTCTGCGCTCGCTGACCTCTGCCTGGTGCAGGACCCTGAGCCTCCAGCAGGGGGTGCACAGTCTGCGCTCGCTGACCTCTGCCTGGTGCAGGACCCTGAGCCTCCAGCAGGGGGTGCACTGTCCCCACACGCTGACCTCTGCCTGGTGCAGGACCCTGAGCCTCCAGCAGGGGGTGCACTGTCCGCGCTCGCTGACCTCTGCCTGGTGCAGGACCCTGAGCCTCCAGCAGGGGGTGCACTGTCCGCTCGCTGACCTCTGCCTGGTGCAGGACCCTGAGCCTCCAGCAGGGGGTGCACTGTCCGCGCTCGCTGACCTCTGCCTGGTGCAGGATCCTGAGCCTCCAGCAGGGGTGCACTGTCCGCGTCGCTGACCTCTGCCTGATGCAGGACCCTGAGCCTCCAGCAGGGGTGCACTGTCCGCAGTCGCTGACCTCTGCCTAGTGCAGGACCCTGAGCCTCCAGCAGGGGGTGCACTGTCCGCGCCGCTGACCTCCGCCTGGTGCAGGACCCTGAGCCTCCAGCAGGGGTGCACTGTCTGCGCTCGCTGACCTCCACCTGGTGCAGGACCCTGAGCCTCCAGCAGGGGGTGCACTGTCCGCGCTCGCTGACCTCCACCTGGTGCAGGACCCTGAGCCTCCTGCAGGGGGTGCACTGTCCTCCTTGCTGACCTCTGCCTGGTTCAGGAACCTGAGCCTCCAGCAGTGGGTGCACTGTCTGCGCTCGCTGACCTCTGTTTGGTGCAGGACCCTGAGCCTCCAGCAGGTGGTGCACTGTCCGCACTCGCTTACCTCTGCCTTGTGCAGGTCCCTGAGCCTCCAGCAGGGGGTGCACTGTCCGTGCTCGCTGACCTCCTCCTGGTGCAGGACCCTGAGCCTCCAACAGGGGGTGCACTGTCTGCGCTCGCTGACCTCTGCATGGTGCAGGACCCTGAGCCTCCAGCAGGGTGTGCACTGTCCGCACTCTCTGACCTCTGCCTGGTGCAGGACCCTGAGCCTCCAGCAGGGGGTGCACTGTCTGCGCTCTCTGACCTCTGCCTGGTGCAGGACCCTGAGCCTCCAGCAGGGGGTGCACTGTCAGCGCTCGCTGCCCTCTGCCTGGTGCCGGACCCTGAGCCTCCAGCAGGTGGTGTACTGTCCGCGCTCGCTGACCTCCACCTGATGCAGGACCCTGAGTCTCCAGCAGGGGGTGCACTGTCCGCGCTCGCTGACCTCTGACTTGTGCAGGACCCTGAGCTTCCAGCAGGGGGTGCACTGTCTGCGCTCGCTGACCTCCACCTGGTGCAGGACCCTGAGCCTCCAGCAGGGGGTGCACTGTCCGTGCTCGCTGACCTCCACCTGGTGCAGGACCCTGAGCCTCCAGCAGGGGGTGCAATGCAGCGCTCGCTGACCTCTGCCTGGTGCTTGACCCTGAGCCTCCAGCAGAGGGTGCACTGTCCGCGCTCGCTGACCTCTGCCTGATGCAGGACCCTGAGCCTCCAGCAGGGGGTGCACTGTCCGCAGTCGCTGACCTCTGCCTAGTGCAGGACCCTGAGCCTCCAGCAGGGGGTGCACTGTCCGCGCTCGCTGACCTCCGCCTGGTGCAGGACCCTGAGCCTCCAGCAGGGGGTGCACTGTCTGCGCTCACTGACCTCCACCTGGTGCAGGACCCTGAGCCTCCAGCAGGGGGTGCACTGTCCGCGCTCGCTGACCTCCACCTGGTGCAGGACCCTGAGCCTCCTGCAGGGGGTGCACTGTCCTCCTTGCTGACCTCTGCCTGGTTCAGGAACCTGAGCCTCCAGCAGTGGGTGCACTGTCTGCGCTCGCTGACCTCTGTTTGGTGCAGGACCCTGAGCCTCCAGCAGGTGGTGCACTGTCCGCACTCGCTTACCTCTGCCTTGTGCAGTTCCCTGAGCCTCCAGCAGGGGGTGCACTGTCCGAGCTCGCTGACCTCCTCCTGGTGCAGGACCCTGAGCCTCCAACAGGGGGTGCACTGTCTGCGCTCGCTGACCTCTGCATGGTGCAGGACCCTGAGCCTCCAGCAGGGTGTGCACTGTCCGCACTCTCTGACCTCTGCCTGGTGCAGGACCCTGAGCCTCCAGCAGGGGGTGCACTGTCTGCGCTCTCTGACCTCTGCCTGGTGCAGGACCCTGAGCCTCCAGCAGGGGGTGCACTGTCAGCGCTCGCTGACCTCTGCCTGGTGCAGGACCCTGAGCCTCCAGCAGGTGGTGCACTGTCCGCGCTCGCTGACCTCCACCTGATGCAGGACCCTGAGCCTCCAGCAGGGGGTGCACTGTCCGCGCTCGCTGACCTCTGCCTGGTGCAGGACCCTGAGCCTCCAGCAGGGGGTGCACTGTCTGCGCTCGCTGACCTCCACCTGGTGCAGGACCCTGAGCCTCCAGCAGGGGGTGCACTGTCCGTGCTCGCTGACCTCCACCTGGTGCAGGACCCTGAGCCTCCAGCAGGGGGTGCAATGCAGCGCTCGCTGACCTCTGCCTGGTGCTTGACCCTGAGCCTCCAGCAGGGGGTGCACTGTCCGCACTCGCTGACCTCTGCCTGGTGCAGGACCCTGAGCCTCCAGCAGGGGGTGTACTGTCCGCGCTCGCTGACCTCTGCCTTGTGCAGGACCCTGAGCCTCCAGCAGGGGGTGCACTGTCCGCACTCGCTGACCTCTGCCTTGTGCAGGACCCTGAGCCTCCAGCAGGGGGTGCACTGTCCGCGCTCGCTGACCTCTGCCTTGTGCAGGACCCTGAGCCTCCAGCAGGGGGTGCACTGTCCGCGCTCGCTGACCTCTGCCTTGTGCAGGACCCTGAGCCTCCAGCAGGGGGTACACTGTCCGTGCTTGCTGACCTCCACCTGATGCAGGACCCTGAGCCTCCAGCAGGGGGTGCAATGCAGCGCTCGCTGACCTCTGCCTGGTGCTTGACCCTGAGCCTCCAGCAGGGGGTGCACTGTCCGCACTCGCTGACCTCTGCCTGGTGCAGGACCCTGAGCCTCCAGCAGGGGGTGTACTGTCCGCGCTCGCTGACCTCTGCCTTGTGCAGGACCCTGAGCCTCCAGCAGGGGGTGCACTGTCCGCAGCAGTCGCTGACCTCTGCCTAGTGCAGGACCCTGAGCCTCCAGCAGGGGGTGCACTGTCCGCGCTCGCTGACCTCCGCCTGGTGCAGGACCCTGAGCCTCCAGCAGGGGGTGCACTGTCCGCGCTCGCTGACCTCTGCCTGGTGCAGGACCCTGAGCCTCCAGCAGGGGGTGCACTGTCCGCGCTCGCTGACCTCTGCCTGGTGCAGGACCCTGAGCCTCCAGCAGGGGGTGCACTGTCCGCGCCGCTGACCTCTGCCTGGTGCAGGACCCTGAGCCTCCAGCAGGGGGTGCACTGTCCGCGCCGCTGACCTCTGCCTGGTGCAGGACCCTGAGCCTCCAGCAGGGGGTGCACTGTCCGCGCTCGCTGACCTCTGCCTGGTGCAGGACCCTGAGCCTCCAGCAGGGGGTGCACTGTCCGCGTCGCTGACCTCTGCCTGGTGCAGGACCCTGAGCCTCCAGCAGGGGGTGCACTGTCCGCGTCGCTGACCTCTGCCTGGTGCAGGACCCTGAGCCTCCAGCAGGGGGTGCACTGTCCGCGCTCGCTGACCTCTGCCTGGTGCAGGATCCTGAGCCTCCAGCAGGGGGTGCACTGTCCGCGCTCGCTGACCTCTGCCTGGTGCAGGATCCTGAGCCTCCAGCAGGGGGTGCACTGTCCGCGCTCGCTGACCTCCACCTGGTGCAGGACCCTGAGCCTCCAGCAGGGGGTGCACTGTCCTCCTCGCTGACCTCTGCCTGGTGCAGGACCCTGAGCCTCCAGCAGGGGGTGCACTGTCCGCGCTCGCTGACCTCTGCCTGGTGCAGGATCCTGAGCCTCCAGCAGGGGGTGCACTGTCCGCGCTCGCTGACCTCTGCCTAGTGCAGGATCCTGAGCCTCCAGCAGGGGGTGCACTGTCCGCGCTCGCTGACCTCTGCCTGGTGCAGGACCCTGAGCCTCCAGCAGGGGGTGCACAGTCTGCGCTTGCTGACCTCTGCCTGGTGCAGGACCCTGAGCCTCCAGCAGGGGGTGCACTGTCTGTGCTCACTGACCTCTGCCTGGTGCAGGACCCTGAGCCTCCAGCAGGGGGTGCACAGTCTGCGCTTGCTGACCTCTGCCTGGTGCAGGACCCTGAGCCTCCAGCAGGGGGTGCACTGTCCGCACTCGCTGACCTCTGCCTTGTGCAGGACCCTGAGCCTCCAGCAGGGGGTGCACAGTCTGCGCTCGCTGACCTCTGCCTGGTGCAGTACCCTGAGCCTCAAGCAGGGGGTGCACTGTCTGCGCTCGCTGACCTCCACCTGGTGCAGGACTCTGAGCCTCCAGCAGGGGGTGCACTGTCTGCGCTCGCTGACCTCTGCCTTATCCAGGACCCTGAGCCTCCAGCAGGGGGTGCACAGTCTGCGCTTGCTGACCTCCACCTGGTGCAGGACCCTGAGCCTCCAGCAGGGGGTGCACAGTCTGCGCTTGCTGACCTCCACCTGGTGCAGGACCCTGAGCCTCCAGCAGGGGGTGCACTGTCCGCGCTTGCTGACCGCCATAATCTATTTAACATGTCAATTACACAATCTAAAAGAAAGCTCAGTCCCTCCATTAATGGACAGAACGCCGCCCCTTTAAAGCTTTTACTAGCAGTGAGTGGCTTAGAATTGGGGTGAGGTGTGGGCCCCCGCCTGGGGTGAGGTGTGGGCCCCTCCTAGGACACGTGGTCACGCTCTTCCTCTCGTATCTGCAGGGCTTGGACCTCACACGCGGGATGTACGCGGACGGCGCGGACAACGACTCGGAGCTCTTCCCCGATGAGGACGGTCTGACCCTCAGGCAGCGAGACGTCCACCATGAATCTGACCTGGACAGCGCCATCGAGAGCACCCAGAGTTCTGAAGCCTCTGATGAATGTCGGGGGGATGGCAAGGATCTCGGGGGGCTCTACCTTCCTGGAGACCAGTAAGTGAATGGTGTCCAGTGCAGAGGTGGGAATGACTGGGGGACGAGGAGTCTGCAGCTGGATCGGAGGTTTCTGTGACTTCTTTCACACTTGGGTGGGGGGACACCACCACATCTGGGGTTAGGCACCATTGTGGTAGATCCAGTCTGACAGTTTCCACTATCTCCAGGACCCTCCTCAATCCCTCGTCCTCGTCGGACTTCTCCACGGCCTCTCTGATCAGCAGCGAGGAGCAGTTTGAGGACTACGGTGAAGGTGATGACATTGACTACACCCCGAGCAGCCCCTGCCCTGATGATGAGAGCAGGACCAACGCCTTCTCAGACCTGGGCTCCTCAGTCTCCTCCAGGTAGACCTTCCTCAATTGGTTAGGTTCTGGTTTTCCAGTCTCCACCCATATAACCCTCTGACTCCATATTTCCATCTAGTGCCGGACAGACGCCACGTAAGATGAGGCACATGTACAACAGTGAGCTGCTGGACATGTACTGCACCCAGTGCTCCAAGAAGATCACCCTCCTCAACGACCTGGAGGCCCGGCTCAAGAACCTCAAAGCCAGCAGGTGACACTTGTGTGGGGCCAGGTTTTGTAAGATGGGGCCAAAGCAGTCTAAAAGATGAAATGTAATATATAATATATAGGTCCCCCACCCCCAGGTGCTGATCATAACACATCAGAGACCCCATCCCAGGGCACCAGCCCCACATCTTGTATATGTCCGCCCATACCATGTAGAGGAGAAGAGCGGGGTGACCTTGGGGCCATAGCATGTAGAGGAGAAGAGCGGGGTGACATTAGGGCCATACCATGTAGAGGACAAGAGCGGGGTTACCTAGGGGCCATACCATGTAGAGGACAAGAGCGGGGTTACCTAGGGGCCATACCATGTAGAGGACAAGAGCAGGGTGACATTGGGGCCATAGCATGTAGAGGAGAAGAGCGGGGTGACATTGGGGCCATACCATGTGGAGGACAAGAGCGGGGTGACATTGGGGCCATACCATGTAGAGGACAAGAGCGGGGTGACCTAGGGGCCATACCATGTAGAGGAGAAGAGCGGGGTGACCTAGGGGCCATACCATGTAGAGGACAAGAGCGGGGTTACCTAGGGGCCATACCATGTAGAGGACAAGAGCAGGGTGACATTGGGGCCATAGCATGTAGAGGAGAAGAGCGGGGTGACATTGGGGCCATACCATGTAGAGGAGAAGAGCGGGGTGACCTAGGAGCCATACCATGTAGAGGAGAAGAGCAGGGTGACCTAGGGGCCATACCATGTAGAGGACAAGAGCTGGGTGACATTGGGGCCATACCATGTAGAGGAGAAGAGCGGGGTGACATTGGGGCCATACCATGTAGAGGAGAAGAGCGGGGTGACCTAGGAGCCATACCATGTAGAGGAGAAGAGCAGGGTGACCTAGGGGCCATACCATGTAGAGGAGAAGAGCGGGGTGACTTTAGGGCCATACCATGTAGAGGACAAGAGCTGGGTGACATTGGGGCCATACCATGTAGAGGAGAAGAGCAGGGTGACCTAGGGGCCATACCATGTAGAGGTCAAGAGCTGGGTGACATTGGGGCCATACCATGTAGAGGAGAAGAGCGGGGTGACCTAG
The DNA here is from genome assembly GCA_033119425.1 of Bufotes viridis. Classification (NCBI taxonomy): domain Eukaryota; kingdom Metazoa; phylum Chordata; class Amphibia; order Anura; family Bufonidae; genus Bufotes; species Bufotes viridis. Next base: position 19,087 of record JAKVIS010000887.1, on the reverse strand, counting down.
GGGCCATACCATGTAGAGGACAAGAGCGGGGTTACCTAGGGGCCATACCATGTAGAGGACAAGAGCAGGGTGACATTGGGGCCATAGCATGTAGAGGAGAAGAGGGGGTGACATTGGGGCCATGCCATGTAGAGGACAAGAGCGGGGTGACATTGGGGCCATACCATGTAGAGGACAAGAGCGGGGTGACCTAGGGGCCATACCATGTAGAGGAGAAGAGTGGGGTGACCTAGGGGCCATACCATGTAGAGGACAAGAGCAGGGTTACCTAGGGGCCATACCATGTAGAGGACAAGAGCAGGGTGACATTGGGGCCATAGCATGTAGAGGAGAAGAGCGGGGTGACATTGGGGCCATACCATGTAGAGGAGAAGAGCGGGGTGACATTGGGGCCATACCATGTAGAGGAGAAGAGCAGGGTGACCTAGGGGCCATACCATGTAGAGGAGAAGAGCGTGGTGACCTTGGGGCCATAGCATGTAGAGGAGAAGAGCGGGGTGACATTAGGGCCATACCATGTAGAGGACAAGAGCGGGGTTACCTAGGGGCCATACCATGTAGAGGAGAAGAGCGGGGTTACCTAGGGGCCATACCATGTAGAGGACAAGAGCAGGGTTACCTAGGGGCCATACCATGTAGAGGACAAGAGCAGGGTGACATTGGGGCCATAGCATGTAGAGGAGAAGAGCGGGGTGACCTAGGGGCCATACCATGTAGAGGACAAGAGCGGGGTTACCTAGGGGCCATACCATGTAGAGGACAAGAGCAGGGTGACATTGGGGCCATAGCATGTAGAGGAGAAGAGCGGGGTGACATTGGGGCCATGTAGAGGACAAGAGCGGGGTGACATTGGGGCCATACCATGTAGAGGAGAAGAGTGGGGTGACCTAGGGGCCATACCATGTAGAGGACAAGAGCAGGGTTACCTAGGGGCCATACCATGTAGAGGACAAGAGCAGGGTGACATTGGGGCCATAGCATGTAGAGGAGAAGAGCGGGGTGACATTGGGGCCATACCATGTAGAGGAGAAGAGCGGGGTGACATTGGGGCCATACCATGTAGAGGAGAAGAGCAGGGTGACCTAGGGGCCATACCATGTAGAGGAGAAGAGCGTGGTGACCTTGGGGCCATAGCATGTAGAGGAGAAGAGCGGGGTGACATTAGGGCCATACCATGTAGAGGACAAGAGCGGGGTTACCTAGGGGCCATACCATGTAGAGGAGAAGAGCGGGGTGACCTAGGGGCCATACCATGTAGAGGACAAGAGCAGGGTGACTTAGGGGCCATACCATGTAGAGGACAAGAGCAGGGTGACATTGGGGCCATAGCATGTAGAGGAGAAGAGCGGGGTGACCTAGGGGCCATAGCATGTAGAGGAGAAGAGCGGGGTGACATTGGGGCCATACCATGTAGAGGAGAAGAGCGGGGTGACATTAGGGCCATACCATGTAGAGGACAAGAGCGGGGTGACCTAGGGGCCATACCATGTAGAGGAGAAGAGCGGGGTGACCTAGGGGCCATACCATGTAAGAGGACAAGAGCAGGGTGACCTAGGGGCCATACCATGTAGAGGAGAAGAGCGTGGTGACCTTGGGGCCATAGCATGTAGAGGAGAAGAGCGGGGTGACATTAGGGCCATACCATGTAGAGGACAAGAGCGGGGTTACCTAGGGGCCATACCATGTAGAGGACAAGAGCAGGGTGACATTGGGGCCATAGCATGTAGAGGAGAAGAGCGGGGTGACATTGGGGCCATGTAGAGGACAAGAGCGGGGTGACATTGGGGCCATACCATGTAGAGGACAAGAGCGGGGTGACCTAGGGGCCATACCATGTAGAGGACAAGAGCAGGGTGACATTGGGGCCATAGCATGTATAGGAGAAGAGCGGGGTGACATTGGGGCCATACCATGTAGAGGAGAAGATCGGGGTGACATTGGGGCCATACCATGTAGAGGACAAGAGCGGGGTTACCTAGGGGCCATACCATGTAGAGGAGAAAAGCGGGGTGACCTAGGGGCCATACCATGTAGAGGAGAAGAGCGGGGTGACCTAGGGGCCATACCATGTAGAGGACAAGAGCGGGGTGACCTTGGGGCCATACCATGTAGAGGAGAAGAGCGGGGTGACCTTGGGGCCATAGCATGTAGAGGAGAAGAGCAGGGTGACATTGGGGCCATACCATGTAGAGGACAAGAGCGGGGTTACCTAGGGGCCATACCATGTAGAGGACAAGAGCGGGGTGACTTTAGGGCCATACCATGTAGAGGACAAGAGCTGGGTGACTTTAGGGCCATACCATGTAGAGGAGAAGAGCGGGGTTACCTAGGGGCCATACCATGTAGAGGAGAAGAGCGGGGTGACATTGGGGCCATACCATGTAGAGGAGTAGAGCGGGGTGACATTGGGGCCATACCATGTAGAGGAGAAGATCGGGGTGACATTGGGGCCATACCATGTAGAGGAGAAAAGCGGGGTGACCTAGGGGCCATACCATGTAGAGGAGAAGAGCGGGGTGACCTAGGGGCCATACCATGTAGAGGAGAAGAGCGGGATGACCTTGGGGCCATACCATGTAGAGGAGAAGAGCGGGGTGACCTTGGGGCCATACCATGTAGAGGAGAAGAGCGGGGTGACCTAGGGGCCATACCATGTAGAGGAGAAGAGCGGGGTGACCTTGGGGCCATACCATGTAGAGGAGAAGAGCAGGGTGACCTAGGGGCCATACCATGTAGAGGAGAAGAGCGGGGTTACCTAGGGGCCATACCATGTAGAGGAGAAGAGCGGGGTGACATTGGGGCCATACCATGTAGAGGAGAAGAGCGGGATGACCTTGGGGCCATACCATGTAGAGGAGAAGAGCGGGGTGACCTTGGGGCCATACCATGTAGAGGAGAAGAGCGGGGTGACCTAGGGGCCATACCATGTAGAGGAGAAGAGCGGGGTGAAGGGTATGTAGCCCACCTGAGCTGGTGCCACAGTCTCCATGGTACATGCCAGTTGATGGCTTGTTTGGTGTAGGTCTAGGTGCTCCCCGGGGCCGGGCCCTTCACTGTTTGGTCGTGGATTTTATATCCTTTTTCTTTTTCTGCAGCCCGAACAGGAAGATCTCCAGCACGGCGTTCGGAAGGTAAGTTTACAGGGTGGCCCTCCGGCAGTTACAGTGCGAGGGAGTACTGGGGGCAGGGAGAGGTTGCGGTGCGCAGCGGTAACATGGAGGCGCTCTTTTGTAGGCAGCTGATGAACACCAGTAACCTGAGCAGCAGTAATGGCAGCACTGAGGACTTGTTCCGGGACAGCATTGACTCCTGCGACAATGACATCACGGACAAGGTGAGGGGTGCGGGCGTGTCCTCGGGTGGGCTTGGCTGCTAGTGGGCTTGGCTGATTCCTGTCTCCTCATAGGTCAGCTTCCTGGAGAAGAAGGTGACCGAACTGGAGAACGACAACCTTACAAACGGAGACGTGAAGAGCAAGCTGAAGATGGACAACACGCAGCTCGTGCTGAGGTGAGGGCCGTCTACCACCTGTGGAGTATGTCCACGTACCTCGCGCCCCCCCGTGAAGTGCGTCCACATACCCCACCCCTGTTGGAGTCCGGCAGTGACCACGTTGTGTGTCCGCAGGGTCCATGAGCTGGAGGAGATGCTGAAGGACCAGGAGACGAGGTCGGAGCAGATCCTGGAGGAGGAGCTGAAGCGTCACCGGGAGACCTACAGCCGCCTGGAGAAGGAGAAGAGCGCCGAGCTGGAGCTGCTGAGCGCCAGGTAGGCAGGAGGCTGGGTGTCCGTTCCGGGGTCCCCGCCAATGTCATGGGAGCAGATGATGGGAGTTCTCCACCAGGTGATGGGGTCTGGTGTCTTGTTTTCAGGGTCCAGGAGCTGGAGGAGGAGAACGAAGATTTACTGACGTCCATAACCCGGCTGAAGTCGCACACCGAGAGGATGGATGAGGTGAGAACACGCGTGTGAGAGGAATGTGGTGTGCATGCTGTATGCATTGTGTGTGCACCGAATGTCTGCGTGCCGTGTAGCGTGACGTCTGCGCCGTACGTTACGTCTGCTCCGCGTGTGACGTCTGTGCCGTAAGTTACGTGTGCTCTGCGCCGTATGTTGTGTACTCCGCATGTGACGTCTGCGCCGTACGTTGTGTGCTCCGCGTGTGACGTCTGTGCCGTACATTACATGTGCTCAGCGTGTGACGTCTGCGCCGTACGTTGTGTGCTCCGCATATGACGTGTGCTCCGTGTGTGACGTCTGTGCCGTACGTTACATGTGCTCAGCGTGTGACGTCTGTGCCGTACATTGTGTGCTCAGCGTGTCACGTTTGTGCCGTACGTTACATGTGCTCAGTGTGTGACGTCTGTGCCGTACATTGTGTGCTCAGCGTGTCACGTTTGTGCCGTACGTTACGTCTGCTCCGCGTGTGACGTCTGTGCCGTAAGTTGCGTGTGCTCTGCGCCGTATGTTGTGTACTCTGCATGTGACGTCTGCGCCGTACGTTGTGTGCTCCGTGTGTGACGTCTGTGCCGTACGTTGTGCTTCGTGTGTGATGTCTGCGCCGTACATTGTGTGCTCCGTGTGTGACGTCTGTGCCGTACATTACATGTGCTCAGCGTGTGATGTTCTGCGCCGTACGTTGTGTGCTCTGCGTGTGATGTCTGCGCCGTACATTGTGTGCTCCGCATATGACTTCTGCCCCGTACTTGTGTGCTCCGTGTGTGACGTCTGTGCCGTACGTTGTGTGCTCAGCGTGTGACGTCTGTGCCGTACGTTACATGTGCTCAGCGTGTGACGTCTGCGCCGTACGTTGTGTGCTCAGCGTGTGACGTCTGCGCCGTACGTTACATGTGCTCAGCGTGTGACGTCTGTGCCGTACGTTGTGTGCTCAGCGTGTGACGTCTGTGCCGTACGTTGTGCTTCGTGTGTGACGTCTGTGCCGTACGTTACATGTGCTCAGCATGTGATGTCTGCGCCGTACGTTACATGTGCTCAGCGTGTGACGTCTGTGCCGTACGTTGTGTGCTCAGCGTGTGACGTCTGTGCCGTACGTTACATGTGCTCAGCGTGTGACGTCTGCGCCGTACGTTGTGTGCTCAGCGTGTGACGTCTGCGCCGTACGTTACATGTGCTCAGCGTGTGACGTCTGTGCCGTACGCTACATGTGCTCAGCGTGTGACGCCTGTGCCGCACGCTACATGTGCTCAGCGTGTGACGCCTGTGCCGTACGTTACATGTGCTCAGCGCAGACGCCTGTGCCGCACGCTACATGTGCTCAGCGTGTGACGCCTGTGCCGTACGCTACATGTGCTCAGCGTGTGACGTCTGCGCCGTACGCTGTGTGACGCCTGTGCCGTACGTTACATGTGCTCAGCGTGTGACGTCTGCGCCGTACATTGTGTGCTCAGCATGTGACGTCTGTGCCGTACGTTACATGTGCTCAGCGTGTGACGTCTGCGCCGTACATTGTGTGCTCCGTGTGTGACGTCTGTGCCGTACTTTACGTGTGTGACGTCTGTGCCGTACGTTGTGCTTCGTGTGTGACGTCTGTGCCGTACGTTACATGTGCTCAGCGTGTGACGTCTGTGCCGTACGTTGTGTGCTCAGCGTGTGACGTCTGTGCCGTACGTTGTGTGCTCAGCGTGTGACGTCTGTGCCGTACGTTGTGTGCTCCGTGTGTGACGTCTGTGCCGTACGTTACATGTGCTCAGCGTGTGACGTCTGCGCCGTACGTTACATGTGCTCAGCGTGTGACGTCTGCGCCGTACGTTGTGTGCTCAGCGTGTGACGTCTGCGCCGTACGTTGTGTGCTCCGTGTGTGACGTCTGTGCCGTACGTTGTGTGCTCAGCGTGTGACGTCTGCGCCGTACGTTGTGTGCTCAGCATGTGACGTCTGTGCCGTACGTTACATGTGCTCAGCGTGTGACGTTTGCGCCGTACGTTGTGTGCTCAGCGTGTGACGTCTGCGCCGTACGTTGTGTGCTCCGTGTGTGACGTCTGTGCCGTACGTTGTGTGCTGAGCGTGTGACGTCTGCGCCGTACGTTGTGTGCTCAGCATGTGACGTCTGTGCCGTACGTTACATGTGCTCAGCATGTGACGTTTGCGCCGTACGTTGTGTGCTCCGTGTGTGACGTCTGCGCCGTACGTTGTGCTTCGTGTGTGACGTCTGTGCCGTACGTTACATGTGCTCAGCATGTGATGTCTGCGCCGTACGTTGCATGTGCTCAGCGTGTGACGTCTGCGCCGTACGTTACATGTGCTCAGCGTGTGACGTCTGTGCCGTACGTTGTGTGCTCAGCGTGTGACGTCTGTGCCGTACGTTGTGTGCTCAGCGTGTGACGTCTGTGCCGTACGTTGTGTGCTCAGCGTGTGACGTCTGTGCCGTACGTTACATGTGCTCAGCGTGTGACGTCTGCGCCGTACGTTACATGTGCTCAGCGTGTGATGTCTGTGCTGTACGTTGTGTGATCCGTGTGTGACGTCTGTGCCGTACGCTGTGTGCTCCGCATGTAACGTCGGCGCGTACGTAACGTGTGCTCCAGCGTGTGACATCTGCGCCGTACGTTACGTGTGCTCCGCGTGTGACGTCTGCGCCGTACGTTGCGTGTGACGTCTGCGCCGTACGTTGCGTGTGACGTCTGCGCCGTACGTTGCGTGTGACGTCTGCGCCGTACGCTGCGTGTGACGTCTGCGCCGTACGTTGCGTGTGACGTCTGCGCCGTACGTTGCGTGTGACGTCTGCGCCGTACGTTGCGTGTGACGTCTGCGCCGTACGTTGCGTGTGACGTCTGCGCCGTACGTTGCGTGTGACGTCTGCGCCGTACGTTGCGTGTGCTCCGCTTGTGACGTGTAGATTGTATGTCCTCAGGAACGGCAGCGGATGGCGGATTCGCTGGAGGACACCAGTCTGCGGCTCAGAGATGAGATGGATTTGTACAAGAAAATGATGGACAAACTGCGACAAAACCGCCAGAAGTTCCAGCAGGAGCGCGAGGCCACGCAGGAGGTGCGTGTGACCACCGGGGGCGCTGCTGCCTCCACCTCCTCCCCGTGCTCATCCCTCTTCTCTTTTAGCTCATTGAAGATTTACGGAAGGAGCTGGAACATCTGCAGATTTACCGCCTGGACTGCGAGCGCTCCGGCCGGGGACGCAGCTTTTCCTCCGGACTCCATGAGTTTAGCGCCAAAACCCGGGAATCGGAGCTGGAGCAGGAGATCAGGCGCCTTAAACAGGTAAGAGGAGTCCCTGCGGTGAAGAGCGCAGCTCTTGAGGAGAAGACATGACAAGAAACTGAGCGCAGCTCTGGAGGTGACTGGAGTATAAGATAATATAGTTTATAAGGCTGAATACAGCAAGTTGAATCGGAGAAAGGCAAAAAAAAAAAAAACCCTGTGAGGTAGAAGCCAATTATCCTCATTATGGAGTCGGGAAGGAATTATTTCCCCCAATCAGGCATCAGAATAACTCCCTGGATCAACGACCCCTCCCTAGTAGGTGTAACCTGTAATATTATTACACTCCAGAAATACATCCAGTCCCCTCCTGAATTCCTTTATTGTACTCACCATCATCTCCTCCTCAGGCAGAGAGCTCCATAGTCTCACTGCTCTTACAGTAAAGAGTCCATAGTCTCACTGCTCTTACAGTAAAGAGTCCATAGTCTCACTGCTCTTACAGTAAAGAGTCCATAGTCTCACTGCTCTTACAGTAAAGAGTCCATAGTCTCACTGCTCTTACAGTAAAGAGTCCATAGTCTCACTGCTCTTACAGTAAAGAGTCCATAGTCTCACTGCTCTTACAGTATAGAGTCCATAGTCTCACTGCTCTTACAGTAAAGAGTCCATAGTCTCACTGCTCTTACAGTATAGAGTCCATAGTCTCACTGCTCTTACAGTAAAGAGTCCATAGTCTCACTGCTCTTACAGTATAGAGTCCATAGTCTCACTGCTCTTACAGTAAAGAGTCCATAGTCTCACTGCTCTTACAGTATAGAGTCCATAGTCTCACTGCTCTTACAGTAAAGAGTCCATAGTCTCACTGCTCTTACAGTATAGAGTCCATAGTCTCACTGCTCTTACAGTAAAGAGTCCATAGTCTCACTGCTCTTACAGTAAAGAGTCCATAGTCTCACTGCTCTTACAGTATAGAGTCCATTATCTCACTGCTCTTACTGTATAGAGTCCATAGTCTCACTGCTCTTACAGTAAAGAGTCCATAGTCTCACTGCTCTTACAGTAAAGAGTCCATAGTCTCACTGCTCTTACAGTATAGAGTCCATTATCTCACTGCTCTTACTGTATAGAGTCCATAGTCTCACTGCTCTTACAGTATAGAGTCCATAGTCTCACTGCTCTTACAGTAAAGAGTCCATAGTCTCACTGCTCTTACAGTATAGAGTCCATTGTCTCACTGCTCTTACAGTAAAGAGTCCATAGTCTCACTGCTCTTACAGTATAGAGTCCATAGTCTCACTGCTCTTACAGTAAAGAGTCCATAGTCTCACTGCTCTTACTGTATAGAGTCCATAGTCTCACTGCTCTTACAGTATAGAGTCCATTGTCTCACTGCTCTTACAGTAAAGAGTCCATAGTCTCACTGCTCTTACAGTATAGAGTCCATAGTCACTGCTCTTACAGTATAGAGTCCATAGTCTCACTGCTCTTACAGTATAGAGTCCATAGTCTCACTGCTCTTACAGTATAGAGCCCATAGTCTCACTGCTCTTACAGTAATGTGTCCATAGTCTCACTGCTCTTACAGTATAGAGTCCATAGTCTCACTGCTCTTACAGTATAGAGTCCATAGTCTCACTGCTCTTACAGTAAAGAGTCCATAGTATCACTGCTCTTACAGTAAAGAGTCCATAGTCTCACTGCTCTTACAGTAAAGAGTCCATAGTCTCACTGCTCTTACAGTAAAGAGTCCATAGTCTCACTGCTCTTACAGTAATGTGTCCATAGTCTCACTGCTCTTACAGTATAGAGTCCATAGTCTCACTGCTCTTACAGGATAGAGTTCATAGTCTCACTGCTCTTACAGTAAAGAGTCCATAGTCTCATTGCTCTTACAGTAATGTGTCCATAGTCTCACTGCTCTTACAGTATAGAGTCCATAGTCTCACTGCTCTTACAGTATAGAGCCCATAGTCACACTGCTCTTACAGTATAGAGTCCATAGTCACACTGCTCTTACAGTATAGAGTCCATAGTCTCACTGCTCTTACAGTATAGAGGCCATAGTCTCACTGCTCTTACAGGATAGAGTCCATAGTCTCACTGCTCTTACAGTAAAGAGTCCATAGTGTCACTGCTCTTACAGTAAAGAGTCCATAGTCTCACTGCTCTTACAGTAAAGAGTCCATAGTCTCACTGCTCTTACAGTACAGAGTCCATAGTATCACTGCTCTTACAGTATAGAGTCCATAGTCTCACTGCTCTTACAGTAGAGTCCATAGTCTCACTGCTCTTACAGTATAGTCTATAGTCTCACTGCTCTTACAGTAAAGAGTCTATAGTCTCACTGCTCTTACAGTATAGAGTCCATAGTCTCACTGCTCTTACAGTAAAGAGTCCATAGTCTCACTGCTCTTACAGTATAGAGTCCATAGTCTCACTGCTCTTACAGTATAGAGTCCATAGTCACTGCTCTTACAGTATAGAGTCCATAGTCTCACTGCTCTTACAGTATAGAGTCCATAGTCTCACTGCTCTTACAGTATAGAGTCCATAGTCTCACTGCTCTTACAGTAATGTGTCCATAGTCTCACTGCTCTTACAGTATAGAGTCCATAGTCTCACCGGTCTTACAGTATAGAGGCCATAGTCTCACTGCTCTTACAGTATAGAGTCCATAGTCTCACTGCTCTTACAGTAAAGAGTCCATAGTCTCACTGCTCTTACAGTATAGAGTCCATAGTCTCACCGCTCTTACAGTATAGAGTCCATAGTCTCACTGCTCTTACAGTATAGAGTCCATAGTCTCACTGCTCTTACAGTATAGAGTCCATAGTCTCACTGCTCTTACAGTAAAGAGTCCATAGTCTCACTGCTCTTACAGTAGAGTCCATAGTCTCACTGTTCTTACAGTAAATAGTCCATAGTCTCACTGCTCTTACAGTATAGAGTCCATAGTCTCACTGCTCTTACAGTATAGAGTCCATAGTCTCACTGCTCTTACAGTATAGAGTCCATAGTCTCACTGCTCTTACAGTAAAGAGTCCATAGTCTCACTGCTCTTACAGTAAAGAGTCCATAGTCTCACTGCTCTTACAGTAAAGAGTCCATAGTCTCACTGCTCTTACAGTAAAGAGTTCATAGTCTCACTGCTCTTACAGTAAAGAGTATATAGTCTCACTGCTCTTACAGTAAAGAGTCCATAGTCTCACTGCTCTTACAGTATAGAGTCCATAGTCTCACTGCTCTTACAGTATAGAGTCCATAGTCTCACTGCTCTTACAGTATAGAGTCCATAGTCTCACTGCTCTTACAGTATAGAGTCCATAGTCTCACTGCTCTTACAGTAAAGAGTCCATAGTCTCACTGCTCTTACAGTAAAGAGTCCATAGTCTCACTGCTCTTACAGTAAAGAGTCCATAGTCTCACTGCTCTTACAGTACAGAGTCCATAGTCTCACTGCTCTTACAGTAAAGAGTCCATAGTCTCACTGCTCTTACAGTAAGAGTCCATAGTCTCACTGCTCTTACAGTATAGAGTCCATAGTCTCACTGCTCTTACAGTAAAGAGTCCATAGTCTCACTGCTCTTACAGTATAGAGTCCATAGTCTCACTGCTCTTACAGTAAAGAGTCCATAGTCTCACTGCTCTTACAGTATAGAGTCCATAGTCTCACTGCTCTTACAGTATAGAGTCCATAGTCTCACTGCTCTTACAGTAAAGAGTCCATAGTCTCACTGCTCTTACAGTAAAGAGTCCATAGTCTCACTGCTCTTACAGTAAAGAGTCCATAGTCTCACTGCTCTTACAGTAAAGAGTCCATAGTCTCACTGCTCTTACAGTATAGAGTCCATAGTCTCACTGCTCTTACAGTATAGAGTCCATAGTCTCACTGCTCTTACAGTATAGAGTCCATAGTCTCACTGCTCTTACAGTAAAGAGTCCATAGTCTCACTGCTCTTACAGTATAGAGTCCATAGTCTCACTGCTCTTACAGTATAGAGTCCATAGTCTCACTGCTCTTACAGTATAGAGTCCATAGTCTCACTGCTCTTACAGTATAGAGTCCATAGTCTCACTGCTCTTACAGTAAAGAGTCCATAGTCTCACTGCTCTTACAGTATAGAGTCCATAGTCTCACTGCTCTTACAGTAAAGAGTCCATAGTCTCACTGCTCTTACAGTATAGAGTCCATAGTCTCACTGCTCTTACAGTATAGAGTCCATAGTCTCACTGCTCTTACAGTATAGAGTCCATAGTCTCACTGCTCTTACAGTAAAGAGTCCATAGTCTCACTGCTCTTACAGTAAAGAGTCCATAGTCTCACTGCTCTTACAGTATAGAGTCCATAGTCTCACTGCTCTTACAGTAAAGAGTCCATAGTCTCACTGCTCTTACAGTAAAGAGTCCATAGTCTCACTGCTCTTACAGTAAAGAGTCCATAGTCTCACTGCTCTTACAGTAAAGAGTCCATAGTCTCACTGCTCTTACAGTAAAGAGTCCATAGTCTCACTGCTCTTACAGGAAAGAGTCCATAGTCTCACTGCTCTTACAGTAAAGAGTCCATAGTCTCACTGCTCTTACAGTAAAGAGTCCATAGTCTCACTGCTCTTACAGGAAAGAGTCCATAGTCTCACTGCTCTTACAGGAAAGAGTCCATAGTCTCACTGCTCTTACAGGAAAGAGTCCATAGTCTCACTGCTCTTACAGGAAAGAGTCCATAGTCTCACTGCTCTTACAGGAAAGAGTCCATAGTCTCACTGCTCTTACAGGAAAGAGTCCATAGTCTCACTGCTCTTACAGTAAAGAGTCCATAGTCTCACTGCTCTTACAGTATAGAGTCCATAGTCTCACTGCTCTTACAGGAAAGAGTCCATAGTCTCACTGCTCTTACAGGAAAGAGTCCATAGTCTCACTGCTCTTACAGTAAAGAGTCCATAGTCTCACTGCTCTTACAGTAAAGAGTCCATAGTCTCACTGCTCTTACAGTAAAGAGTCCATAGTCTCACTGCTCTTACAGGAAAGAGTCCATAGTCTCACTGCTCTTACAGTAAAGAGTCCATAGTCTCACTGCTCTTACAGTAAAGAGTCCATAGTCTCACTGCTCTTACAGTAAAGAGTCCATAGTCTCACTGCTCTTACAGGAAAGAGTCCATAGTCTCACTGCTCTTACAGGAAAGAGTCCATAGTCTCACTGCTCTTACAGGAAAGAGTCCATAGTCTCACTGCTCTTACAGGAAAGAGTCCATAGTCTCACTGCTCTTACAGGAAAGAGTCCATAGTCTCACTGCTCTTACAGGAAAGAGTCCATAGTCTCACTGCTCTTACAGGAAAGAGTCCATAGTCTCACTGCTCTTACAGTATAGAGTCCATAGTCTCACTGCTCTTACAGTAATAGAGTCCATAGTCTCACTGCTCTTACAGTATAGAGTCCATAGTCTCACTGCTCTTACAGTATAGAGTCCATAGTCTCACTGCTCTTACAGTATAGAGTCCATAGTCTCACTGCTCTTACAGTAAAGAGTCCATAGTCTCACTGCTCTTACAGTATAGAGTCCATAGTCTCACTGCTCTTACAGTATAGAGTCCATAGTCTCACTGCTCTTACAGTAAAGAGTCTATAGTCTCACTGCTCTTACAGTAAAGAGTCTATAGTCTCACTGCTCTTACAGTATAGAGTCCATAGTCTCACTGCTCTTACAGTATAGAGTCCATAGTCTCACTGCTCTTACAGGAAAGAGTCCACAGTCTCGCTGCTCTTACCGTAAGAGTCTCCATGATGCTGAACTGTGAGTGCTGCTGTGAATGTGACTGGAGTGTTGTCCTCCATTGACATCCAGAGCTGCGCTCATAGTTCAGCATCAGCATGACGCATTACCGCTCTTCGTCTCCTCCAGGATAACCAGAAACTCCGGGATCAGAACGACGACCTGAGTGGGCAGATCCTGAGCCTCAGTCTGTACGAAGCCAAGAACCTCTTCTTCACCCAAACCAAGGCTCAGTCCCTGGCTGCAGAGATTGACTCGGCCTCCAAGGATGAGGTGAGAGCAGCTGCAGGGTCGTCACAATGTACCACACAATGTCCGCAAAACTGCCACCAGTTGCTCAGTAACGTCTCCAGGATGCTGAGCTCTCACATTAAGGATCAGGCAGAGAGATTCAACAGCACTCTGCCCAATCTTTAATGTTAGAGTTCAGGAATCCACTCTGAATCTCTCTGCCCGACCAAAGCCGCTCCCATCCGTCTCATCTCTATAGTTAGCACTCTGTCCTCTCTATCCCTCCCCGCTCTCATCTCTATGATCAGTGCTCCGTCCTCTCTATCCCTACCTGCTCTCCTCTCTATGATCAGTGCTTCCTCCTCTCTATACCTCCCGCTATCATCTCTATGATCAGTGCTCCGTCCTCTCTATCCCTACCTGCTCTCCTCTCTATGATCAGTGCTTCCTCCTCTCTATACCTCCCGCTATCATCTCTATGATCAGTGCTCCGTCCTCTCTATCCCTACCTGCTCTCCTCTCTATGATCAGTGCTTCCTCCTCTCTATCCCTCCCACTCTTATCTCTATGGTCAGCTCTCCATCCTCTCTATCCCTCCCCGCTCTCATCTTGATGGTCAGTGCTCTGTCCTCTCCATCCCTCCCGCTCTCGTCTCTATGATCAGCTCTCCGTCCTCGCTATCCCTACCTGCTCTCCTCTCTATGATCAGTGCTCCGTCCTCGCTATCCCTACCTGCTCTCCTCTCTATGATCAGTGCTCCCTCCTCTGTATACCTTCCTGCTATCATCTCTATTATCAGTGCTCCGTCCTCGCTATCCTTCCACCTGCTCTCCTCTCTGCCAGTCAGTGCTCCTCCTCTGTATACCTTCCTGCTCTCATCTCTATTATCAGTGCTCCGTCCTCTCTGTCCCCTACCGTCTCCTCCTCTCTATGGTCAGTGCTCTGTCCTCTCTATCCCCTCCCTGCTCTAATCTCTATGGTCAGCGCTCCGTCCTCTCTATCCTCTCCCCGCTCTCATCTCTATGATCAGTGCTCCATCCTCTATCCCTGCCTGCTCTCCTCTCTATGGTCAGCTGAAGCTGGTGTTCCTTCTACTGCCAGGATAACCCATTACTCCAGGGATGTAGCCTTAACCTGTTACTGTCCACCATTAGGCATCTTAAAGCCAACCCTTTCACTGTGCTATGCCACCAGGGATGTCGTAGTTAACCCCTTTTCTGCCCCAGACCACAGTAACCCCTTCACTGCCCTACAGCACCAGAGATATTGTAAATAACCCTCTGCCTTGACCACATGGAATAGTGGAATGAAGCCCCTCGCTGTCCTAGACCACCGGGGATGCAGACATTCGGTGCTGTCTGGCCCTGTGTATCTGGTCCAGCCTCTATGCGTTAATAGGAGAAGCCGATCCTCCGAGACCAGCAGCGCTAATTCTTTTTCCCTTGTTTCTGGATTTCCAGTCTGGTCAGTTTTCTGATGATGGAGTTGGCGGCAGCCCGTGGTGGGTCGGACGCTGCGGCACATCTTGCGGGCTGACACGGATTTTCCCTCGAAGTGCACTTCTCAGCGTTGAGGGCTTTGAGGGAACCTTGCTAGGACAGCCATCTTTGTAGCATCTTCAGTAATGATGGTAGAAGTAGTAGTTGTGATGATGGTGGTAGTAGTGATGGTGATTAATGTTTCCTGTTTTTCTCCGCCCCCCCATTAGCTGATGGAGGCCTTAAAGGAGCAGGAGGAGATTAACCTTCGTCTCCGCCAGTACATGGATAAGATCATTCTGGCCATCCTGGACCACAACCCGTCCATCCTGGAGATCAAGCAGTGATTGCCTCCTTCCTCTGGACCTTTCATCTTGAAGATTCCTTAAGACTTGACCCTGCTCTGGCAGAACTGGATCTAATTGGAAACTGTGAGCGCTGCTCTGCAGGACTGGATCATAGTGCGGCTGGATCAGGACCCTTCTGCTTCCCTGGTCATGATTGACTTGTCTGCTGGTGCAGAGTTTATATGGTGGGGGCCCCACACTGGTCACAAGATATTGGTCACGTCCATTGCTGCTCGGCCTAAAAGACGTGACCCTGTGGTGTAAATGTAAGTGTCTTCAGAGACCTTCAGCCGCCTGCACGTTGTGGTGATGGCTCACATGTACTGTTGGGTGTATGGGCTCCTTTACGGGTGGTCTCACTGCCCACGGCTTCCCAGAAGCCTCGGGGGCGCTCTGTCCGGTATCGCCCCCCGGGGTGCACTACCTGTGGTCCCCACTGGTTTCTCCTGTCCTGCTGTAGAGCCTGAATGTATGTTGGATTGTCTGTGCACACATGTATGTACCCCGCCGGATGTCACGTATGATGTCGGGGCGCACGCGGCTCACCCCAGGATCTTCTTACTCCCTTGTACAGATACCGTACTTTTCTGCTGCTCCGATGTGAACTGCAACTTAATTTATTTTTTTAATTAATGTGAAAAATGAATAATCGTAAAAATGTAAGAGACTAAGCAGAGTTCGGAGGCCGCCACGCACGTAAATAAATCACATGATCATCGCCCCCGCGCCTCTATCAACCAGAGGGGTAGTCTTCAAGGGTAACGGTCATGTTTACAGCAAAAAATCCGTTTTATATGTTCCTGCTGCAGCACATATTATTCTTCCCATACCACTGTTTTCCTTCAGTTTTCCCTTAGTTACGGCTGTGTAAACATTTACAATATCAGGACCGTCTCAGGATGGCTCCTCTGCCAGTTCTCTGAGGCCAAAACTGCTTTCCCTCACTTCCCAGCCAGCAGCTCCCTGCCAGCCAATCAGATTGGACTACGGAGACACGCCTCCTCACTCTGAAGCCTAATGCAGTGTGAAGGACCGCCCCTCCGTCTTCTGTTTATACTAAAGGGAAGACAGACCAGTCCTAGCAGCGGTCAGGGGAAAGAGACAGGACAATAATTACAGACCTTCGGACGATCGCTGACAGACTGACTCCACTGCACAGGCCCAGCTCTAATTAACTAGCAAATAAAAAATATGACACTTACACGTTAAAGGGAAACTCCAGTCACTGCTCCCCCCTACTGGTAATGGGACTGGGGCTCTTCCCCATAACAGCACCTACTTAGAGTGGCCCTTTATGTCATGATTGGTGGCAGGGTGACAACCAATATGGCTGCCACCGTAACATCCATATCTGCTGTCACCCAGCTTTCCCAGGAGCAGGTCTACTCGCTGACAGCTCCTCTACCACTGCCCATACAGTAATGTCCGGCCGCTATGCTTCCTACACGTGGGGACAGTATCATGGTGGTGCGAGCCGGTGAGTCACCTCAGAGGGGGAAGGGTAGATGGCGGCCAACTCCAAGGTCTCCCACATGAAGGGTCTCTTACACGTCCACTGCCTGTGAAGAAGGGTGGAGGCCTCGGCCAGCGGGGGTGGAGGACGCCTTTATCCGCCTAGCTCCATTCCCCCCCCACCGGTCACCCTCAGGTCACTCTCCTCACCGCAGTCTCCGTCGGGTCACTCTCCTCACCGCATTCACCCTCAGGTCACTCCCCTCACCGCAGTCTCCGCCGGGGTCCCTCTCCTCACCGCATTCACCCTCGGGTCACTCTCCTCACCGCATTCACCCTCGGGTCACTCTCCTCACCGCAGTCTCCGTCGGGGTCACTCTCCTCACCGCAGTCTCCGTCGGGGTCACTCTCCTCACCGCAGTCTCCGTCGGGGTCACTCTCCTCACCGCAGTCTCCGTCGGGGTCACTCTCCTCACCGCAGTCTCCGTCGGGTCACTCTCCTCACCGCAGTCACCCCCTCGGGTCACTCTCCCCTCGGGTCACTCTCCCTCACCGCAGTCACCCTCTCCCCGCCCCCCTTGGGTCACTCTCCTCACCGCAGTCACCCCCTCGGGTGACTCTCCTCACCGCAGTCACCCTCTCCCCGCCCCCTGGGTCACTCTCCTCACCGCAGTCAAGGGGTCACTCTCCTCACCGCAGTCACCCTCCCCTCGGGTCACTCTCCTCACCGCAGTCACCCTCCCCCTCGGGTCACTCTCCTCACCGCAGTCACCCTCCCCCTCGGGTCACTCTCCTCACCGCAGTCACCCCCCTCGGGTGACTCTCCTCACCGCAGTCAGCCTCTCCCGCCCCCTTGGGTCACTCTCCTCACCGCAGTCAAGGGTCACTCTCCTCACCGCAGTCACCCTCCCCCTCGGGTCACTCTCCTCACCGCAGTCACCCTCCCCCTCGGGTCACTCTCCTCACCGCAGTCACCCTCCCCCTCGGGTCACTCTCTCACCGCAGTCACCCTCTCCCCCTGGGTCACTCTCCTCACCGCAGTCGACCCCCTTGGGTCACTCTCCTCACCGCAGTCAAGGGGTCACTCTCCTCACCGCAGTCACCCTCCCCCTCGGGTCACTCTCCTCACCGCAGTCACCCTCCCCCTCGGGTCACTCTCCCCTCACCGCAGTCACCCTCCCCCTCGGGTCACTCTCCTCACCGCAGTCACCCCCTCGGGTGACTCTCCTCACCGCAGTCACCCTCTCCCCGTCCCCCTGGGTCACTCTCCTCACCGCAGTCAGGTCACTCCTCACGCAGTCACCCTCCCGGTCACTCTCCTCACCGCAGTCACCCCCCCCTCGGGTCACTCTCCTCACCGCAGTCACCCTCGGGTGACTCTCCTCACCGCAGTCACCCTCTCCGCCCCGGGTCACTCTCCTCACCGCAGTCAGGGTCACTCTCCGCATCACCTCCCTCGGGTCACTCCTCACCGCAGTCACCCTCCCCCTCGGGTCACTCTCCTCACCGCAGTCACCCTCCCCCTCGGGTCACTCTCCTCACCGCAGTCACCCCCTCCCCTTGGGTGACTCTCCTCACCGCAGTCAGCCTCTCCCGCCCCCTTGGGTCACTCTCCTCACCGCAGTCAAGGGGTCACTCCTCACACGCAGTCACCCTCCCCCTCGGGTCACTCTCCTCACCGCAGTCACCCTCCCCCTCGGGTCACTCTCCTCACCGCAGTCACCCTCCCCCTCGGGTCACTCTCCTCACCGCAGTCACCCTCTCCCCCTTGGGTCACTCTCCTCACCGCAGTCGACCCCCTTGGGTCACTCTCCTCACCGCAGTCAAGGGTCACTCTCCTCACCGCAGTCACCCTCCCCCGGGTCACTCTCTACCGCAGTCACCCTCCCCTCGGGTCACTCTCTCACCGCAGTCACCTCCCCTCGGGTCACTCTCCTCACCGCAGTCACCCTCGGGTGACTCTCCCTCACCGCAGTCACCCTCTCCCCGCCCAGCTCCCCCGGTCACTCCTCACCGCAGTCAAGGGTCACTCTCCTCACCGCAGTCACCCTCCCCTCGGGTCACTCTCCTCACCGCAGTCACCCCTCCCCCTCGGGTCACTCTCCTCACCGCAGTCACCTCCCCGGGTCACTCTCCTCACCGCAGTCACCCTCTCCCCTGGGTCACTCTCCTCACACGAGTCGACCCCCTGGGTCACTCTCCTCACCGCAGTCAAGGGGTCACTCTCCTCACCGCCAGTCACCCTCCCCCTCGGGTCACTCTCACTCGCAGTCACCCTCCCCCCTCGGGTCACTCTCCTCACCGCAGTCACCCTCTCCCCTCGGGTCACTCTCCTCACCGCAGTCACCCTCCGCCCCCCCTACCCCCCCCCCCCTCGGGTTACTCTCCTCACCGCAGTCACCTGGAAGTCACTTGGAAGCCATGACAGTCATATCTAGTATTGGCACGGCTGTGATTGGCCGGCGTACCATGTGACCCTGGATCACATGGTGCGCCGCCATTCTGCTCCAACTGTTGGGGGCAGGAGAGGTTAGGCTTTTATTAGTTTTTATACAGTGTGCTGGTGACCTGTAGACATTACTGATGGGTGCAGTACAGCTCCTCTGCACCACTGAGACAGAGATACCAGACTGAGGG
>JAKVIS010000886.1:0-48274 GCA_033119425.1 Bufotes viridis | reverse complement strand
AGGCTGCCGCTGTTGACCTGCGAGATGTCCACTTCAGGAATGAACCTGTACATTCTTGGCACAGTCTGGAAATCTCTGCATGAACTGCGGCACAGTCTTCCGTGGAAAACAATGGGAGGCAGTTTCAGCGCAGATTCAGACAGGTTTTCGGCTACCGAGTCCGCACTGAAACCTGCACCCAAAAAAACTCCATCACCAGGTCCGATACTGATGGGAGAGGTCCCAAATCCCACCACATCAGTTTTGATTGTCATCGCTGAGGACAGAGACCATCATCCGCAGATCTCACACATACGTCATTGTGTCTTATCTGCAGGGAAGAGGGAGCGTATTGCACATGCGCAGGCAAGTAAACCCGGCTTCTCTGCGCATGTGCAGCGAAGAGGGTCGTATTGCACATGCGCAGGCAAGTAAACCCGGCTTCTCTGCGCATGTGCCAAGAATAGGTATCGTGAGCGTCCTCAGGGACCTCAATCAGAAGTGATTGAGCAGGATTTGTAAGGCAAGCGAGCTTAACTTCACTTCTCAACGTCTCCACCTCCTTGACTCCAAAGAGCTCGTTTGCATATGTCGAGAGTGGTGCTTAAGGTGGAATTTTTGCAATGTAGGACACCGTAGGGCACGTGAATAGCAGAACGGTCAGAGGCTTCCGGTGGACCACAGTTTTTAGAAAGTAGAAGACTGCGCCCTAATATAAGTGAAGACAGAGGCTCTAGTTTATGGCTCTCCACCTGTTGCAAAACGACTCCTGCAACAGTCAAGGCATGCTAGGAGTTGTAGTTTTGCAACAGCTAAGGAGTCACAGGTTGGAGAGAACTGACTTTAGGGGTTTCTGTAATTCCTATAAATTGTAATGGAGATAGACCACGGAGGGGTTGGTCATTTTTCCACCTAGAACTGGGAACAGTCCCTTTAAGTATCAAAGGGAGTCCCAAATGTACCATAGTTATATGTGTGCTTTTTTTTCTCTCCAGGTTATCCTCAAGCCGTGCAGCACGGTCCCATCGTGTAAGGAAGTGACTGTTGAGCCGCTGTCTGCTGATGACTGGGAAATACTGGTAAAATGCTGATTTTATTTTTACAGCATCTGCCACTAGGGGGAGCTCACTGCCTACATTCTTATAAAGATCCTATTGAGGTCAATGGGAGGAATATACATACATAGTCAGCTGTATTGGAATTTTATATCTATCTAGGTCATCATTGTCTGAACAGTGGGGGGGTCTGACACCCCGGACCCCTGCCGATCAGCCGTTTGAGAAGGCAGCGGTGCTCGCAGTACTGCGGCCTTTCTCACAGATTTCCTCTAGGCCACGTGATGTCACGTTCATCTGTCACATGGAGCCACATTGAAGTGAATGGGTCTGAGCGCAATACCAAGCACAGCCACTATATGATGTACGGCGCTGTGCTTGGTAGGCTGCTAGAAGGCCACAGCACTCGCAGGAGCCCCGGTGCTTTCTCAAACAGCTGATCAGTGGGGGTCCCGAGTGTAGGGTCCGCACCGATCAGGTACTGATCCAGAGGATAGGATATCTTGGAAAACCGTTTTAAAGAGGAGCTGTCACCTCTCCTGACATGTCTGTTGTAGTAACTACTTGCATCCTCCATGTAAAAACAATCCTGGAGCATCTACTCTTAGGCTACATTCACACGTCCGTGTGTGTTTTGCGGATCTGCGGATCCGCAAAACACGGACACCGGCAATGTGCGTTCCGCATTTTGCGGACCGCACATCGCCAGCACTCTCATAATAAATGCCTTTTCTTGTCCGCAATTGCGGACAAGAATAGGACATGTTCTATATTTTTCGGGAAACCGATTGCGGACACCGAAGTGCGGATCCACAATTGTGGACCCGGGCGGGACATCGTCTGTCCCTATTGAAATTAATGGGTCTGCAATTCCGTTCCGCAGAATTGCGGACGTGTGAATGGGGCCTTATGACTGCTAGTTGTGCCTTTCCTCTTATTTCTAGTTATGAATGAGTTGTCAGCAGTCTGCAGTAAAGGTACAGATGGGTGTTACCAGTTGGGAGTGTGTTCTTGTACAGTCTGACACCCGCAGTCAGACTCACCAGCTAATGGTAACACCCAGCAGTACCTTTTACTGCAGACTGCTGGAAATTTGTTTGTAAACTTCTAGCAGGAATAATAGAGGCATGACACAGCAAAGAGTCATAAGAACAGAAGCTCCAGAATTGTTATTACTTGGGAATGCAAGTGGTTACTAAAACATATCAGGAGAGGGGACAGCTTCTCTTTAACCCCCACCCTTAAGCTTACGATGAGGCAGATTTTAGTTTTGAGTGTCCATTCCAAACTTGCTCATCGTCTTGATTTCCAGTCTGCTCCATTTGCAAAAAAAAAAGTATGAGCTCCCCTTTAAATATAACATGCAGGAAGAATAAATACAGACCGTGGCAGCTCGCTGGCTCTATCACCGGTGAGTGCGGCCGCCGACTTCCTGCCGGCGCCTATATTTATCTCGGTGACACCGGAGATTAATAGTCTCCCCATCACTCTGACAACCCCAAGTGCAAAGTCATTGAGTCAGGTCAGATGTATTATATACCCATAGGCCGCTGACAACCTTCTGTGTATTCCCAGGAGCTGCATGCCGCTGCCCTTGAAATGCATCTCCTGGACCAGATCCGAATAGTTTACCCCAAAGCGGTGTTCCCCGTGTGGGTGGACCTGCACACCTGTATATACATTCAGATAGGTGAGTACTTCTGGTAACGGTAGATTTATCTCTAATGCAACTGAAGAGTCCTGTGCGCCCAATGTACAAGCCTAATACATGCGGCTGTAGGTATGCAGAATCTATGCATACGTGGCTCATAGACTCTCGCCTTGTACATGGTCCTTTGCGGGTCAACCGTGCTTTTCTAGAGAGGGCAAGAAAAGTACACCAATGTGTAGCAGCCAGGCGTGTTCCAAAGGGTGACCCACTTTGGGGTCTTTTATATCCTATGGACACGTTTGGCATGTAGATTTGGTGTATGGTCAAGTACGTGCTGTACAGTGAATAGACGAAGAGTGCGTGTTTTTCCTAGGCTACTTTCACATCTACGTTTTTGCTGGATCCGTCATGGATCAGCAAAAACGCTTCCGGATAGGATAATACAACCGGCTGCATTCATTATGAACGGATCCGGTTGTATTATTTCTAAAATAGCCAGGACGGATCCAGCACTAAAACCATCGTAATGGGCGCCGGATTCGGTTTCCTTTGTGTCCGAGAAAACGGATCCGTCTTGCTTTGCATCCCATGACGCACACAAAGACACTGCTTGCAGCGGTTTCGTGTCCGGCATGGGAACACAACTAAAGGGAACGGAATGCATTCTGGTGCACTCTGTTCCCGTTCAGTTTTGTCCCCGTTGACAATGAATTGGGACAAAACTGAAGCATTTTCCTCCGATATTGAGATCCTATGACGGATCTCAATAGCGGAAAGGGAAAGTGCAGATGGGAAAGTAGCCTTAAAGGGGTATTCCTGATGACAAATCACTAGGTCACAGGGATGGGCAAACTGCGGCCCTCCAGCTGTTGCAAAACTACAACTCCCAGCATGCTCAGTCTGGCTACAGCTATCAGCCTACAGCAGGGCATGGTGGGAATTGTAGTTTTGAAACAGCTGGAGAGCCGCATCCCTGCGCTAGGATGTCAGATAGGAGTGGGTCCTCAGGGACCTGTTCCTATCTTCAGAATGGGGACCCCTGAAGTGAAGGAGAGAACACTTCGCATTCACGGCCACCTCTCCATTCACCCTGTGGGGCTGCAGAAATAGGCGAGCCACTGCTTAGCTATTTCCGGACTCCCATAGCAGCGAACGGAGGGCGGTCATGCATGCCTGTTCTAGAGATAGCAGTGGGTCCCAGAGGCCAGAGCCGCACCCATCTGACATCCTAGCGATATGCCATCAGTGTCCCAGATGGGAATACCCCTATAAATATTACTAGGAGAGGTTCTCACTCTGGAGACCCCCCTGGTGATCAGTCAGATGATAACAGAGGGTCTGCTGGTTGGTGGACAGGCTTCAGTACAGAAAAGTGGCTCAGTGGTTAGAACTACGGGTCCTGGGTCCAGATCTGACCATGGACCACATCTGCATGGCGTTTGTATGTTCTCCGTATTCCCTCCATGCTGGTTTTACGTGAAACTGGTCCTTGTGTACCTATAAAAACAGATAATTCAGATTGTAGGGAGTGATGTAATCTCAGCGCTAAGGAAGATGTTGGCGCTATATTGGCGACAATAATAAAAAAAATCAACGTTTTGTGTTACATGTGAAAACTCCTTTTTTTGTGTTCAGGAGCACTGACACCAGCTGCAAGTTATGGCCGACTGGAGCCCCTGACAGAGTTAATAGTGACTCCGAAGAGCAGAACGTCGGAGAACGTGCCATCACATTTGCCCCCTTTCAAAAGTGCAGACTGTGACCTTGGGTCCAGAAGAACGGCTCATGGAACCAGAAGCAGCAGCGATACCTCGTCGCTCAGAGACGTCTCCGAAATTCACCCTCCGCAGGCCTCCAGTGTATGGGACTCAATAGCAGATCTCTTTTCATGGGCTGTAGGGAAGAAGCCCTCGCAGACTCCCGGTGCCAGCGATAGGGACGTGTTTGGAAGGACTTTGCTGAAAAGCGTTAGCCTCGAAGCGATTTTTCGAGTGTCCCGCCGCGTTCCCCCTATTATAAGTAATAGCCGAGCCTTCCTAGACCATACAAATGATAACACGGTCCAGGTGTTTCTGTGGTACCCTGAGCCCCCAGGTTTAATTCCAGATGTAGTCGTGTCCTATGGAACAATTGTAGAAATCCCTTCACCGAAGAGACGGAAAAAGAATAGCAAGGCGAGCGCAGAAGGATCAGAGGGGAAGAAGGAATCTGCTGATGCGGCCGCTGGGATACCCGAAGCTGTGGTGAAGATTGTGTGGCACGGGTTTGAAGATATCAAAGATGTCATTGAGTACGACACCAGAAACGGGAACACTCATATTGCAAAAGTTTGGGTCAGTGAGTATATCGATTGTCCGATAATCGTATATAATTGTGTAGCTGATTGATTTGCTGCTTACTTGGCAATTCCCTATAGAAGTAAAGGGGTTATCCAATATCTAAAATATCGACCCCAATGCCCGGGCCCCTTGTATACATTTTACTTACCTGCTCCTCGCCACCCCCATCGCTTCCGATTCCTGCACGGCTGCCGCTGTTTGTCCCCGTTGCTCAAATCAAAACATCCGGCAATCTGGGGGAGCAGCCAATAGCAGGCTGCAACTGGGACGAGTCCCCTTGAAGCTGGTCACCATTTCGGCCTGCTGTTGGCTGCTCCCCCCATCACCGGATGTTTTGATCCGAGCGACGGGGAGATGCAGCGGCAGCCGTGCAGGGATTCGAAGCGACGCTGGTGTTGGGAAGCAGGTAAGTATAATCCATACAATGGGCCCGGGCCTTGCAGGGGATATTTTAGAAATCAGATAACTCCTTTAACCCTTAGGATTTTTCATATTTGACCTTTTTTTATCCGTTACGCCATTCGCCGAATTGAAAAAATATTTTTATATTTTAAAAGTACAGGTGTTTTCGGTCATGGTGATACACATGATGTTTATTTTTTGTTATTTAGGTATTTATTTTTTTATCATACGGAAAGGGAGGTGATTTAAACGTTTATATTTTTATAATTTTTTATATATTTTTTAACAGGTATTTTTTTTTACTTTTTTTGTAATGATTTTGAATCTCGTATACAAAATACTCGAATACAAAATACATTATATTTTTTTTTTTAACAATCATGGATTTTTAAAATGCATTTATTACTGACTATTGCTCATCCCTTATGTTGGCCTGCCACGTGGTGGCCAAAATAAGAATTGCAGCTTAAATGCCTTTTAAGTCAATTACCGGCATCCTCATTGGCCACAGAAGATGCCGGTAACAAGCCCGGAACTGTGAGTTTTTGACCCTTTAGATGCCTTGATCTCACGGCATCTAAAGGCTTTAATTACCGCAGTCGGCATTATTGCCGGTCGCGATAATTAGCCACAGTTCTCTGCTGTTTGAAGCAGCAGAGACCTGCCAGCCATGATGCCCGCTGCACGTGCGAGCGGGCGCCATGTTTACCTATTGCTGCAGCACCGTACATGTACTGTGTTGGTAGTGAAGAGGTTAAGGGGGTTTTGTACCTATGACACTGGCTGACCTGTTACATGGGCACTTGGCAGCTGAAGGCATCAGTGTTGGTCCCGTGTTCCTATGTGCCCGCATTGCTGAGAAAAATGATGTTTTATTATATGCAAATGAGCCTCTAGGAGCAACGGGGGCGTTACCATTACACCTAGAGGCTCTGCTAGGAGCAACGGGTGGGGGGGGGGGTTACTGTTAAACCTCAAGGCTCTGCTCTCTCTGCAACTGCTGCCCCCTATGCACTTTGATTGACAGAGCCAGGCATTGCAAAGGTCATCACGCCCTGTCAATCGAAGTGCAGAGGGTGCAGCATTTTCAGAGAGCTGAGCCTCTAGGTGTAATGGTAACGCCCCTCAACGCTCCTAGAGGCTCATTTGCATATATTAAAAACATCATTTTTTCTCAGCAATGTGGGCACATATGAACACGGGACCAACATGGATGTCTTCAGCTGCCAAGTGCACATATAACAGGTCAGCCGGTGTCATAGGGACAAATCTGCTGACAGGTGCCCTTTAAATGGGTGTCTAGACTCTATATGCATTCCCCCCCCCCT
This sequence comes from Bufotes viridis, assembly GCA_033119425.1. Classification (NCBI taxonomy): domain Eukaryota; kingdom Metazoa; phylum Chordata; class Amphibia; order Anura; family Bufonidae; genus Bufotes; species Bufotes viridis. Next base: position 41,520 of record JAKVIS010000886.1, on the reverse strand, counting down.
TCCTCACCACCACTATAATCACCACTACCACCAAAACGGTACCGGCTCCCCAGTGCTCAGTTTTGTGAGTGTTGTGCCAGTTCGGGGACATGTCTCCGCTTCGTCATTGGCTGCAGAGCCGCACATGACCCTGTCCGTGCCAGATGTTTACCGAGCCAGAACCAATCACTGGGGAGAAGGTGGGCTTCTCCCAACAGTTCCACTTGGTGGGAGCGGTGGTTAAAAACTGATGTAGGGTCTGGACAACCCCTTTAAAGGGGCTATCCCATCTGAACACTTATGTCATGTCCATGGGATATGGCATACATGTCCTATAGGTGCACGTTCCTCCTCTGGGATCCGCTCCTGTCTAAAGACGGACCACCCCACTCCCACCCAATTGCTACTTTAGGACTTCTGAAAATAGCTGAATTGGCTATTTTTGGAAGTCGCATAGCAGTAAGTGGAGAAAATGCGCACCCGCAACATCCTCTACATTCAAGGTCCCAGGAGCGGGTTCCAGTTGTAATCTGTGGGGGATCCTGGTGGTAAGTTTTAGATTTTCCCTGCAGCGCCACAACAGGGGATAAAAAGCATTACACAGCACCAATTCATATCAGTGGATTGTCTGGATAATGAAGGACAGGACAGGTCCTCCGGAGCAAGAGACGCTCTTGGTGGATTTTCTCAAAAGCGAACATACTAACATAAGCGAGCAGAGCTGCAGGGTACAGTATGGGGGAAGGAGAGAGCAGCGGGGATGAGAACAGAAGTGGATTTCAGACTGAATGATCGATTATCGGTCTTGTATCCGCTCTCCTGTCATATTATGTCACCACTGTCTGCTTGATCATTATATCATTTTCCTGAATATTATCTTTATGCAGATTCCGGAGAGTTTAAGAAAGAACTTGAATATTAATATTTCTTCAGCTGTCAGGATACAGTCATTAGAAGCACAGCCCAGAATCCCGTCATCGATCACGCTGCAACCGAAGCAGTGCTTGGTGAGTGACTGGAGCATATCTGTACAAGATGTGCAGGATTGAAGTGCACGCTTCTCACCATTTTTGATGTCAGGTTATTATTGATATGATAAAAAAAAGTTAGCACTTCCTGATAGTTTTCAAGATCTCTGGTTGCTGTCAGTCAATGAGAATCTTCAAAAATGGAGACTGGCACCGGCTTTAGTTGATCTTTGGAAATGCTTTAATGGGTCACATATTATACAAGTGACGCGTTTCGGCGCTTTATTGTGCCTTCATCAGACTCATAACATCTATTGTAATCAGGGCTTTATATACACAAAGTAACAATAGGAAGTGACATCATGACGTATTCCCACCCCCCCAATACAAACAGCAAATCAAAAACATAGCAAAAGTATATAAACTGCCGGTAAAAATGCCATTGTGCAGTAATATTACGCATTATTGGTGTTGCGCTAAAAAAAAGGGAATAAAGAGAGAAAAATTTATAGTGAGAAATGCAAAGTATAACAATGCGATTTTTTTCGCGATTTGCAATTTTCCGCAATTTTTTTACGATTTTTTACGATTATATTTTCGCGATTTTCTTAAAGGAAGCTGTGCACACTGTAATCACGATTCAGACCACGGGGTTCAATGGTCTGCAAGCGGTGTATCCAATAAGCCTCTCTTTTTAATAATAATCTGTTTCTGTCCCCGCCCCTACGTGGTAGCTGAACACTCTCAATAATTTGAAATCTGAGTTGGGCTATTGTATGTCTCGCATGGTGAAAATGATGTGGTATCGAACTGCTCGAGTGTCATACGCGGCGCATATTTCGCACCTTTGCGTCCATGACATGACCTGGACAGATTTTTATCCACAGAAGTGAGCACTACATGTTGCTACGGAATGACAGCAAGCAGAGATCTTGAGTACTGTGAGGAATCAATTCTGAAAGTAAATTGGAAGATTGTATAACGCTTCATTACACAGACTGCTTTTGCTTTTCTCTGAAGGATAAGGACGTTGCAGCGGAAGATGTAAAGGCTGCGTTCAGCTCGTGGCTGCAGTCGCACAGTACCTCATCCTCGCCTTGGATTTCAGGGAAAACGGACACCGCACAACTTTCTCTGGGTGAAGGTAAATGATAACAGATTTTTCTACTGACATAAATACTTGTAATGTTCTGTTCTGTGTCATGAGACCTTTGATAATTGATTATTGTCATTTCTTGGGGCCATGTAAAGGTCAGAGAAGGCCCCTCAGGAAAACATTTTGTGGGTGCCCCTTTGTCCAGGGCATGCAGTGCCATTTAATACTTTCACACAATTCCCAGATAATACTGCTAAGCAGTGCACAATTATGACAGGATTACAATGCTCCAATAATACTGCCATATAGTGCCCAAATAATATCGTTGGAGTGTGCCTAAATAATAACTTATAGAGTGCCTAAATAATACCACATACAGTGCCCAAATAATGCCATCATGCATTGGTCAAATAATACTGCAATACAGTACCCAAATAATGCCATCATACAATGCTCAAATAAAACCCCACAGTGCCCAATAATACTGCATATACTGCCTAAATAATGCCTCCATACAGTGTCCAAATAATAGCAGTATAGAGTATCCAAATAAAATTACCACAGATTGCCTAAATATTAACATATATTACCATACAGTGTCCAAATAATATCGCATACAGTGCTCAAATAATGCCGGCATGCGGTGTCCACATAACACCACCATACAATGTTTAAATAATACCTATATACACTGTCCAAATGATACTAACGCCAAAATACCAGTATACACTATCCAAATCAAGCCATCATAGAGTGCCTAAATAGTACCGCCATATAGTGTCCAAATAATGCCGCCATACAGATGTGTTATAAAAGTGACAGGCTTGTTAGGTGCTCAGCATCGGCAGGAAGGATCTCAAAAAACGAATCCCATTCTCTATTAAAATCCTTCTCCCCACTGTACAAACTACTTGGGAACACATACCCCCCCTCCCCGAGTGCTCTGCTTCAAAGTGGTTGTCGCACCATTGGATCTGGCTAAAACCAGCTGACTGCATGACCTCTGCCTAAAAGGGATGACTTGGTGAAACAACCCTTTAAGAGCCATGTTTGGGCACGGTGCTCATGGTAGAGGCCCCGGGGCAGTTCCTTTGGACTGCCGCTTTACAGGGAGTGCAGAATTATTAGGCAAGTTGTATTTTTGAGGATTAATTTTATTATTGAACAACAACCATGTTCTCAATGAACCCAGTTTTTGGAAGTAGTTTTTAGTTTGTTTTTAGTTTTAGCTATTTTAGGGGGATATCTGTGTGTGCAGGTGACTATTACTGTGCATAATTATTAGGCAACTTAACAAAAAACAAATATATACCCATTTCAATTATTTATTTTTACCAGTGAAACCAATATAACATCTCAACATTCACAAATATACATTTCTGACATTCAAAAACAAAACAAAAACAAATCAGTGACCAATATAGCCACCTTTCTTTGCAAGGACACTCAAAAGCCGCCATCCATGGATTCTGTCAGTGTTTTGATCTGTTCGCCATCAACATTGCGTGCAGCAGCAACCACAGCCTCCCAGACACTGTTCAGAGAGGTGTACTGTTTTCCCTCCTTGTAAATCTCACATTTGATGATGGACCACAGGTTCTCAATGGGGTTCAGATCAGGTGAACAAGGAGGCCATGTCATTAGATTTTCTTCTTTTATACCCTTTCTTGCCAGCCACGCTGTGGAGTACTTGGACGCGTGTGATGGAGCATTGTCCTGCATGAAAATCATGTTTTTCTTGAAGGATGCAGACTTCTTCCTGTACCACTGCTTGAAGAAGGTGTCTTCCAGAAACTGGCAGTAGGACTGGGAGTTGAGCTTGACTCCATCCTCAACCCGAAAAGGCCCCACAAGCTCATCTTCGATGATACCAGCCCAAACCAGTACTCCACCTCCACCTTGCTGGCATCTGAGTCGGACTGGAGCTCTCTGCCCTTTACCAATCCAGCCACGGGCCCATCCATCTGGCCCATCAAGACTCGCTCTCATTTCATCAGTCCGTAAAACCTTAGAAAAATCAGTCTTGAGATATTTCTTGGCCCAGTCTTGACGTTTCAGCTTGTGTGTCTTGTTCAGTGGTGGTCGTCTTTCAGCCTTTCTTACCTTGGCCATGTCTCTGAGTATTGCACACCTTGTGCTTTTGGGCACTCCAGTGATGTTGCAGCTCTGAAATATGGCCAAACTGGTGGCAAGTGGCATCTTGGCAGCTGCACGCATGACTTTTCTCAGTTCATGGGCAGTTATTTTGCGCCTTGGTTTTCCACACGCTTCTTGCGACCCTGTTGACTATTTTGAATGAAACGCTTGATTGTTCGATGATCACGCTTCAGAAGCTTTGCAATTTTAAGAGTGCTGCATCCCTCTGCAAGATATCTCACTATTTTTGACTTTTCTGAGCCTGTCAAGTCCTTCTTTTGACCCATTTTGCCAAAGGAAAGGAAGTTGCCTAATAATTATGCACACCTGATATAGGGTGTTGATGTCATTAGACCAAACCCCTTCTCATTACAGAGATGCACATCACCTAATATGCTTAATTGGTAGTAGGCTTTCGAGCCTATACAGCTTGGAGTAAGACAACATGCATAAAGAGGATGATGTGGTCAAAATACTCATTTGCCTAATAATTCTGCACTCCCTGTATTCCTCCCCTGACAAGAGCTACTGAAGGAATACGTTGTCTTTTTACAGAAATTGCAGAATTCACATTGAGTCTAGATGATTCTTCCGAACCGACAAACCAGGACGAAATCTTCATGTTGTGTCAGGACTCCCTGCAGAAGACTAAAATTCATGTAAATATCAAGTAAGATCATTTATTAGAGCAAAGTTGTGCCCTGTGCTGTCAGTGGGGGCCGCTGGATAGCATGAGGGGCATCATCCGCCAGATTAGATCAGCTGTAAAGGGGACGTCCGACCGTAACAACTTCTCTCCTATTCACAGGCATCTGGTCAGTGGGGGTCCGACTGCTGGGAACCCCGCCAATCACAAGAACTGAGGTCCCCTAGTAAATGCAGCAGTGGTCCTGTATGCACGCTGCCGCTCCATTCATCTCTGTAGGACTGCCGGAGGTTGCCAGACACTGTATTCGGCTTCTCTTCGGCAGTCCTAGTTGAATGGTTCGGCAGTGTACATGCATGACCTTCGATGAATTCACCCCGATCAATGGGGTTCTCATGGTCAGACCCCCACTGATCACATACCTATCACCTATCCTGTGATAAGTTGTTCTGGTGGGACAACCCCTTTAAAAACATATCTGTACTAATCATTAAAGGGGTATTCCCATGTCAGATACGTTCTGGCCCCACTTATGGCCACGGCGCTCGTGCTGCCATTTTTGGAACTCCCATAGCAGTGAATGGCAAGCACACTGGTGTGCTCTCCTTCATTGCAGGGGCCCCATTCTGGAGATCGGAGCTGGGTCCCAGAGGTGAGACCCGCACCTATCTGACATTGATGGCATATTGCTAGGATCAGTGTGTGAGATGGACCAACTCCTTTAACCGCTACAGGACCGCCGCACGCAGGATTGCGTCCTGGCGGCGGCCCTGTAGCTCTGATCGGACGCATCGGCGCGTCATCTCGCGAGACGCGAGATGACGCGAGGACGCGCCCGCACATGCGCAATGCGCGCCATCGGCGCGCTCGCATGTAGTTATACTACAGCCTGCCAGCGCCGATCGTGCGCTGGCAGGCTGTATATGGCAGAAAAATCGCAGATCAGGCGTTGTTCTGTGAACAGCGTCTGATCTGCTGCTACCTGCTTCTCTGGTGGTCCCTTTGCTTGGGACCACCAGAGAAAAAATATCAAAGTGCACCAATCACCACACAACCCCCACCCACCCACCACCCCCTGTCACTGATTAACCCCTGATCTCCCATGTCACCCCTGATCACCCCTGTCACCCCCTGTCACTGATCACCCCTGTAAGGCTCATTCAGATGTCCGCATGTGTTTTGCGGATCACGGATCCGCAAATCCGCGGATCCGCATAAACCACGGACACCAGCAATGTGCTTTCCGCATTTTGCGGATCCGCACATTGCCAGAACTATATAGAAAATGCCTTTTCTTGTCCGCAATTGCGGACAAGAATAGGACATGTTCTATACTTTTGCGGATCTCCAATTACGGATCCGCAATTACGGATCCGAGCGGGACAAAGTCTGTCCCCATAGAATTGAATGTATCCACATTTCTGTTCCACAAAATTTTGCGGAACAGAATTGTGAACAGCATGAATGAGGCCTTAGGGTCCCTTAGCGATCGCAGCTTTATAGCTTTTCCCTCTTTTTTTGCACATTTTTAGAGATTTTTCATCCACATTGATCAATGTGAATGGAAAAATCTGTGACGTTCATTTTTTTCTTTCAGCGCAGAGGCTGAACGGAAAAAAATTCTCATTACCCGTATGGTCAATATAAGGAGAATAGCAGAAACTCCTAATGCTGGCCATACGTGTAATGATTGCGGAGACCCTAAAATGCCAGAGCAGTACAAACACCTCACATGTGACCCCATTTTAGAAAGAAGACACCCCAAGGTATTCCGTGAGGGGTATGGCGAGTTCATGTAAAATTTTATTTTTGTCACAAGTTAGTGGAATGTGAGACTGTAAAAAAAAAAAAAAAAAATACCATTTCCGCTAACTTGTGCCAAATTTTTTTTCTGTGAACTCGCCATGCCCCTCACGGAATACCTTGGGGTGTCTTCTTTCCACAATGGGGTCACTTGTGGGGTATTTATACTGCCCTGGCATTTTAGGGGTCCTAAAGCGTGAAAATCCAAATGCGTAAAAATGTCCTGTGAAATCCTAAAAGGTACTCATTGGTTTTAGGGCCCCTTTGCGCATCTTGGCTGCAAAAAGTGTCACTCATGTGGTATCGCCGTACTCAGGAGAAGTAGGGCAATGTGTTTTGGGGTGTATTTTTATATATACCCATGCTGTGTGTGAGAATATCGCTGTAAGCGACAACTTTTTAAATTTTTTTATTCAAAGTTGTCAATTTACAGAGATATTTCTCTCACCCAGCATGGGTATATGTAAAAATACACCCCAAAACACATTGCCTACTTCTCTAGTACGGCGATACCACATGTGTGACACTTGCAGCAAGAGCCTAAAGCCAATGAGTACCTGCTAGGAGAGCATTTTACGCATTTTCTTCTCACGCTTTAGGGCTCCTAAATGCCAGGGCAGTATAAATACCCCACATGTGACCCCATTTTGAAAGAAGACACCTCAAGGTATTCGCTGAGGCATAATGAGTCCATGAAAAATTAAACTTTTTGTCAAAAGTTAGCGGAAAGGGAGACTTTGTGAGAAAAAACAATAAAAAATCAATTTCCACTAACTTGTGCCAAAAAAAAAATCTTCTATGAACTCGCCATGCCCCTCACGGATTACCTTGGGGTGTCTTCTTTCCAAAATGGGGTCACATGTGGGGTATTTATACTGCCCTGGCATTTTAGGGGCCCTAAAGCGTGAGAAGAAAAATGCGTAAAAATGCCCTCCTAAAGGTACTCATTGGAATTAGGGCCCCTTTGCGCATCTTGGCTGCAAAAAGTGTCACTCATGTGGTATCGCCGTACTCAGGAGAAGTAGGGCAATGTGTTTTAGGGTGTATTTTACATATACCCATGCTGGGTGAGAGAAATATCTCTGTAAATTGACAACTTTGAATAAAAAAATTTAAAAAGTTGTCGTTTACAGCGATATTTCTCACACGCAGCATGGGTATATGTAAATACACCTACACTGACCTACTTCTCTGAGCAGCGATACCACATGTGTGACTTTTTGCAGCCTGAGTGCAAAGGGCCTAAACCAATGAGTACCTTTAGAGTTCACAGGCCATTTTTATGCATTTGGATTCTCACACTTTAGGGGCCCCTAAAATGCCAGGTGAGTATAAATACCCACATGTGACCCCATTTTGAAAGAAGACTACCCGTAGGTATTCTGTGAGGGGCATGGTGAGTCCACAAATTTTTATTTTTGGCATAAGTCAGCGGAAATTGTTTTTTGTTTTTTTAATTTTGTTTTTACAAAGTCTCATATTCCACTAACTTGTGACAAAAATAAAATTTTACATGAACTCACCATACCCCTCACAGAATACCTTGGGGTGTCTTCTTTCCAAAATGGGGTCACATGTGGGGTATTTATACTGTCCTGGCATTTTAGGGGCCCCTAAAGCGTGAGAAGAAGTCTGGAATCCAAATGCGTAAAAATGCCCTGTGAAATCCTAAAGGTACTCATTGGTTTTAGGGCCCCTTTGCGCACCCAAGCTGCAAAAAGTGGCACACATGTGGTATCGCCGTACTCAGGAGAAGTAGGGCAATGTGTTTTGGGGTGTATTTTTATATATACCCATACTTTGTGTGAAAAATATCTCTGTAAGCGACAACTTTTAAAAAATGTTTATACAAAGTTGACAATTTACAGAGATATTTCTCTCACCCAACATGGGTGTATGTAAAAATACACCCCAAAACACATTGCCCTACTTCTCCTGAGTGCGGCGATACCACATGAGTGACACTTTTGCAGCCTGAAGTGCAAAGGGCCCAAATCAACAGTACCTTTAGGTTTTCATGGCGACTCACAATTAGCCCGCCCAAAATGCCAGAACAGTAAACACACCCCACAAATGACCCCATTTCGGAAAGTAGACACCCCAAGGTATTCACTGAGGGGCATAGTGAGTCCGTCTGAGATTTTTTTTTTGCCAGAAGTTATCAGAAATTGAAACTTTTTTTTTTTTTTCTCAGAAAGTGTCATTTTCCGCTAACTTGTGAAAAAAAATGAAATGATACATGAACTCACCAAGCCCCTCCGCGAATACTTTGGGGTGTCTTCTTTCTAAAATGGTGTAATTTGGGGGGTATTTATACTTTCCTGACATTCTAGCACCTGAAGAAACATGACAGGTGCTCAGAAAGTCAGAGCTGCTTCAAAATGCCGAAATTCACTTTTTTGCACCATAGTTTGTAAACGCTATAACTTTTACCCAAACCAATAAATATACACTTATTGGATTTTTTTATCAAAGACATGTAGAACAATAAATTTAGAAAAATTTATATAGAAATGTAGTTTTTTGAAAAATTTTACAACAGAAAGTGAAAAATGTCATTTTTTGCAAAAATTTGGTAATTTTTGATTAATACATAACTCACAGAAAAAGATGCACCACATGGATAAGCAACTGACAACACTGGCTAATCCCTCACTCTGGTGTTAAAAGCTGAGAGATTCGCCAATATTTCCAATCAGGAACATATCGGAGCCCCTTTAGGCACCACTACACGGTATCTCAGCATGACATGGGGTCCTACCACTAGACTACCTATGGTGTGTGAACAAGGTCTGAACAGGTATTAAGTAGCCTACAGCCCCATCCCACTCACCTGCACTGCAGGACCAACAATGCAATGGGGAACACATGAGGCCGCAAGCTACACCTACAACAGACCATGTGACACCGGCTTCCAGGTGCAACAGAATGTTTACAAGCCATATGCAATAGCACATTCAATACATATAAAACAAGAATCACAAAAATAAACGTGGCCTAAATGGGTGGGACTGCTCCAGACCCCAAACACTGTGGCGTGTTTCTAACTGGGGGGGCAGTTCCTCCGCATGTGGTTCGCAGCGAACGGCTATCCCCAGCAAAAATTGCATACAATGGAGGATACCGGCACGAACCACAAGCACCACACAAACATCCTACACAAAATAAAGCATGTGCGGATGAAAATATATAAACACATAACTCACAGAAAAAAGATGCACCACATGGATAAGCAACTGACAACACTGGCTAATCCCTCACTCTGGTGTTAAAAGCTGAGAGATTCGCCAATATTTCCAATCAGGAACATATCGGAGCCCCTTTAGGCACCACTACACGGTATCTCAGCATGACATGGGGTCCTACCACTAGACTACCTATGGTGTGTGAACAAGGTCTGAACAGGTATTAAGTAGCCTACAGCCCCATCCCACTCATCCGCACATGTTTTATTTTGTGTAGGATGTTTGTGTGGTGCTTGTGGTTCGCGCCGGCATCCTCCATTGTATGCAATTTTTGCTGGGGATAGCCGTTCGCTGCGAACCACATGCGGAGGAACTGCCCCCCCAGTTAGAAACACGCCACAGTGTTTGGGGTCTGGAGCAGTCCCACCCATTTAGGCCACGTTTATTTTTGTGATTCTTAATTTTTGATTAATAGCAAAAAAAGTAAAAATGTCAGCAGCAATGAAATACCACCAAATGAAAGCTCTATTAGTGAGAAGAAAAGGAGGTAAAATTCATTTGGGTGGTAAGTTGCATGACGGAGCAATAAACGGTGAAAGTAGTGTAGTGCGGAATTGTAAAAAGTGGCCTGGTCATTAAGGGTGTTTAAGCTAGGGGGGCTGAAGTGGTTAAGAAAGTGTGCCCTGGGTAACCTGGCCATGTTGGAAATTACTTACTGATCCTTTTGCCCCATTCAGAGATCTACCGGTATATCAGGGGCATAGCTATAGAGGGTGCAGAGGTAGCAGTCGCTACCGGGCCCAGGAGCCTGAGGGGGCCGAAAGACACTTGTTCCGCATAAGAAGACACACAAAGCACTGAGGGAAGGGGGGCCCCAAGCTGAACTCTTGCACCAGGGCCCATGAGCCTGAAGCTACGCCCCTGCGGTATATAATATATTTTAATGGTCTCTGTCTTCTGTATATGTACCGCTAAAGACTCTTTTATCTTATGCAGGTGAATTTAGAATTTACTCCCCCTGAAAATGCTCCAACTCTTCCTCAACCTGACCAAAACCTCACTTACCTGCCGATGAACAGATTGGGGTATGCAAAAAAAAATAAAAAGTCACTTTCCTTATATTATTTTTGGAATTTATTCAGAATATTCTGACCCACATACGTTGCAGATGCAGCAAGGTTTCACTCTAGAGGTAAATGGTAAAAATGTTTCTGTCTGCAACGGCCACTAGAGGGAGCTCCCTACATACAGATTTACTGAGGCTTTCCTGCACCTGTGTGGACCCCCCTTAGCCTCAGGACCCTTTAGCTGTTGCAGGCGAACAGTACAAAATGATGTATTTTCTATTGCAGTGGTGTGGATGGCTTACTGACAGCCTGCTACGAGCACATTGTTCACTGTCTAATGGGACGTCCATTGTCCAGACAGTTTGTCTCCACAGCCTCTGGACTCCGCAGCGGGGCCGTCCTCCTTTCTGGACCAAAGGTATCATTGCTGGTTTGCCACTGGCTTCTATTAAAGTGAAACTCTTACATTAAGGTGAATGCAACTTGATTGACATTTATAGCATTTCACAATTTAAAGAGAACCTTTCACCGCTCCTGACATTACAGTATAAGTACCTGGCACTGTAGGGCATGTTCAGGAGATGTCCTCACGCTTTCTTTTTTTTTTCCAATGGGCTGCTCTGTTCCCCCCACTGTGCCCCCTGTTCTCGTTTCCCTCCCTATATGCTAATCCATACAATCGGTACAGGGAGGAGGAGCTTACCTTCTCCCTGGCTGTGACACGCTCTGCTGTGATTGGCCAGGGAGAAGGGGGCGCCCCCTGAGAAACTTGGCCGTCTCCTCCTCCCTGTACTGATAGTATGGATTAGAATACAGGGTGGGAAACCAGACCGAGGGGGAAACGGAGCAGCCCATAGGAAAAAAAAAGCGTGAGGACATCTCCCGGAAATGCCCTACACTGCCAGGTACTTGTACTGTAATGTCAGGACCGGTGAAAGGTCCTCTTTAAAGGGGGGTTCCTATCATGAACAGATTGCACATTGATATAAAAATGCTGTCAGTGTCTGATCGGTGGGGGTTTGACTTTTGGTAAGGGCCCATTCACACGGCCGTATGAACGGGTCCACACCCTTTCCACAATTTTGCAGAACAGGTGCGGACCCATTCATTTTAATGGGGCCGCAAAAGATGTGACCAGCACACCATGTGCTGTCCGCATCCGTAGTTCCGTTCCGCGGCCTTGCAAAAAAAGATAGAACATGTCCTATTTTTGTCCGGACAAGAATAGGCATTTTTTATGATGGTTCCGGCCATGTGCGGTCCGCACAGGGGCCGGTATCCGAGTTTTGCGGATCCGCAAAACACTACAGTCGTCTGAATGAGCCCTAACTCTGCAGTTTCTCAGCACATACACACATAAGAATGGGACCTTACACGGGTATTGCACGTAGCTTTGGATGTGATTGCAGAATCAGCCATCGTCTCAAGGCACTGACAGATATTGTGCAGTGATATTCCTAAATTAGGCCTGTTTCCTACTTGCGTATTTAATTCCGGTACTGAGATCCGGATCCGTTCCATTAGGATACGGTTGTATGAAATCAAAAAAGGAAAAAAACGGATACGTCACCTAAAACATTGAAAGTCAGTGGGTGACTGATCCATTTTTTTGGCTCCTAACCATTGACAGTCACCATTGACTTACATTGTTTTTAGTGACGGATCTAATTTTATTTTTATTTTTTTTAGTTTTTATGAACGGACACAAAACTGCAGCTTGCAGCGGTTTTGTGTCCGGTTACAAAACGGAACGCTGCCGGAATGGAAGACGTCCTGAACGGATCTCTTTCCATTCAGAATGCATGAGGACTAAACAGGAACGTTTTTTTTCCGGTATTGAGATCCTCCGCCGGATCCACCGGAAAACAACAAACGCAAGTGTGAAAGTGCCCTTATCCGTGTGATCAGTGCTCAGTCATAGTGATCGGTGTCCATTCACTGCTTGTTTTCACAGGGTTGTGGAAAGTCTGCTGTAGCGAAGGCGTTAAGTAAGGAGGCGTTTGACGGCATGGAGGCTTACGTGGAAGAAATCAACTGTAAATTGTTAAAAGGTATTTGATGATGAGGGGCATACATCTGTAGCTGGGCGCCAGCATGAACATCTGAGGAGGCGCTCCTCCATCTCATTACTAAAGGAACCAGTGCATTTTGTACTACACACCGCTCATATGTTTCAGATTTTTTTTATGCTTGTTTTTTTTTTAAAGAGAGCAGCAGGATACATTTTTTATGCTTTTTTTTTTTTTTTTACAATATTCTTAATCAGGGAGGTGCTGAATTTCTTTATTCTATTCCTCCTAACCTCTGTCATCTCAGCTCAACTGAGCATACATGTGAGGGCCCGTGGCCTGAGCAAAGGATCAGGTATTTTAAATTCAACATGTCAGATCATTCTTCTGACATCTGCTGGCAGGGGGAGATCCCCGTACACATTAGACAGCTGTTCCGGCTGAAATCGGGAGGGGGGGGGGGGGTTGATTGACTTACCTCTAAGTCTTATTCTTTGTCTAATGGAGCTGGAGCGCCGCGTCCCCTTGATTGTTTACCAGACATGGCTCTGTACTTTTAGTGGAGGCTCTGTCTGGTATTACCTGAATGGGACAGAGCTTCAGGATGCTGCAGTACCAAGCACAGCCACTACAAAGTGTGCGGCGCTGTGCCTGGAAAAACAATGAACTCCTGTGAACTCTTGAATGTGGTGATTTTTCAGGAAAGACTCTAGAAAGCTTATGCCAGACTCTGGAAGAAGGATTTGCTGAGGCAGCGTGGAGGCAGCCGGCCGTCCTTTTACTGGACGACCTGGATCAGATTGCTGGAGTGCCAGCGACACCAGAGCAAGAGCAGAGCCTGGAGGCCATGCACAGCAAGCAAGTTTCACATGGTAAGTCATATACTAAAAACACAAATCACTGAATAAATCTGCTTGGCTTAATGGTTAGCACTGGGGTCCTGGGTGGAAATCCAACCAGAGGGACGTCTGCAGGGAGCTTAGCTTTAACGAATCCCAATACGCCTTCATACAGCAAGGCGTCTTCCCGCAAACAACGCTACAAGTGACAATTCAATGGAGATGCAATCACTGGGGTCCCCCCAATCACAAGATGTTTTCCTGTATGAAGGAAGCTGGGCATGTCTGCTGCTCCATTCAGCAATATGGGACTGGGAGAGATAGCAGAGTAATCTCCTGTAATCCCAGAGAGCTGGGGAGCAGCAAGGGACATGCCCAACCTCTGCTCCTGTCAAAGGTGGCCCCGTTTGCGTGATCAGTTTGTGGTCCGTGCCCGCCAATCCGATACTCAAGTGTTGTTTGTGGGACCTGTACACGGGTGAAGGTTTTCAGAATTTCTGCATGCAGATTTCTCTCTCTTTCTGAAGCAAATCCACACCAAAATCTGCATTTGTAACTTGCAGATTTTGATGCCGATTTGCCCTGATCTCACCCCTTGCATTGCAAAGGGTGAAATCCGCAGAAACAATTGACATGCTGTGGATTGCAAAATCCAGAAGGGACGTTTCATTTTTCTGGCCCTATCCACAAATGACGTTCCACCCAAAGCCAGAAATCTGGTAAAGGATGTGACTTCAGCAGAAGCTGCATTTTCAGAAGAGGAGCATCACGTGAGCGATCCATGCAGCTTCTGATCGGTAAGAATGCTACAAACCTTCTCTTAAAGGGTTGTTTTGTGTAATTTAATGTGGGTTGGCGGGAGCTTTTGAAGCCTTAAGTATAAAATATATTATAAAAACAAAAAGAGTGTGTTTATTGTGTGCCCGTACAACCACAAAACCCTGAAAAGTTAAAGGGGTTTTCTGAGATTTTAATACTAGAGACCTTTTCTTTTGGATAGGTCATTAGTAACTGATCGGTGGGGGTCTGACACCCGAGACCCCCGACGATTTAGCTGTTTGCGAAGGCATTGGCACTCTCAGTAGCACCGCGGCCTTCTCTCAGCTAGGCCAATGACGACGCGTTCATCGGTCACGTGGCCTAGGCCCTGCTCAGCCCAATAGAAGTGGCAGGATACTAAGCACAGCTGCTATACAATGTGCGGCGCTCTGCTTGGTGAGCAGCACGGAGAAGGCTGCGGCGCTCACAGGAGCACCGGTACCTTCACAAACATCTGACCGGCAGGGGTCCCGGGTGTCGGACCCTCACCGATCAGATACTGATGACCTATCCAGAGGATAGGTCGTCAGTATTATAATCTTGGGAAACCCTTTTAACATTAGAGGTTATTCAGTGTGAAACACGAATGGTACACAAAAAACTGTGACGGATATTGCTTTTTTCTGTATTCGCACAGCAAAAAAATTATATAAACTAGATAGTATTTTATATGTACCCCCAAAAACTCATGGCTGCTGAAATGCAGAGAGGCAAAATAAAAATAAAAAATGATCTGGTTATTAAGGCCCAGATAGGACTGGTCAGTCAGGGTGCACTACACGGCGATCTTGGTTGCACAACAGCTGCTGTGCTCTAGTCGCAGTGTAGCAGGGCAGCCACAGAAATAAATTAGGTTGCAGCGCGACTTGCACGTATACCACAACCGCATTATCACCAAAAATCTGACTGGCTTGAATTTTTTGCGATTTTGCGGCTGCAGCACACGTGCAAGTCACGCTGCGGCCCAGTTCATTTCTATGGCTGCCCTGCTACACTGCGATAATTGAGCGCGGCAGCTGTCGTACAAGCAAGCTGAACCCTTACCTGACTGGGCTGTAGCTGTATCCTAAAGGGCTTGCCTGGTGCGAGAAAACATTTATAAAAAGTTCCAGAATGGGTGAAAAATCAAATCAAAGAAGCATTACCTGCCTCAGCCTGTGCTTGACTGTGCAGGCATTTCTTACCATTTCCTGCATTTCAATTTTTTATGTTTTTTTATTTTCCATGTCCATATCTATATTTAAACAAAAACCATAAAATCCTGCACTGGCTACTAAGCCTAATAGTAGGCGCCACTTATTGGTCTGTGCGGATCAATTTACTGCAGTTATCTGCATATCGGCCATTCTAATCCTGCCTGTACTGATATCACCTCTGTGTATAGATAAGACAGGATCCAACATTCACAATAGGCGATTGTCGAAGTTTATCTATTCCTTCCTTGTACAATGACCTCTGCACAGATCACAGAGCATGCCCAGAAAACCCTCCCATAGAAGTCAGTGAGGTCCCCTCCTGACCACGGGGCTGCCATAAAGCAATTCTTCAGATGCCTTCTAAATGCTGTAACGAACAGCACAGGCAAGATGGCCTCCCCCATAATCCTGTTCAGGAAAGAGAATGAAGAGAGCTACAGTCAGAAAATAAAATCAGATTAAGAAAAGGAGACATGCTGCTATCTGGTTTTAACTGGCAGAAAAAGAGTTTCCCTTTAACCCATTTTGCAAAAATATTTGGTGCCGCCAGACTTACCCTTTAAATGTCACTGTTACAGGGATACAGGGAACGATGTGAGTCTGTGCAATCAGTACCACCGGCCTTCTGATGAGGTTATGCTGAATGGTAGGAGCTGACAACGTGGTTGATGATTTGTGTATTTCAGTTCTGAAAGATTTAATGAAGGAGATAATTAGGATGGAGACCCAGATCGCGGTCATCGCCACCAGCCAGTCCGAGCAGTCCTTGAATCCCATCCTGATTTCATCACAAGGAGTTCATCTCTTCCAGTGCCTTAAACCCATCCACCCTCCAGCACAGGTAACCAAGTCTGTCAGTGAGGAACCTGAGCCGGGTTCTTGTCGCCATTCCTGGAAATCCGTCTCATTGTTTTCGCATGGTGGTGGGGGGGGGGCTGGTGCGGTCACATTTTTCGGCTAATTTGCATCTTCATTTAGAATGAAACGTTTAATTAATCATTAGAAGTGAATAGGGTAAGAAGGAGAAAGAACTGAAGCAGCAATAGTTTCTTTCCCATTCACTTTGCGTCAGGCTGTGTAATGGGCAAATGCAAACAAGTACCGATTGACATGCTTATCGTCGATCGCCACACGTCCTGCCTGAACATTGGGCAGTCTATTGGGGCCATTCGATGCTGATCACTTGTCCGGCTGCTGGAATCCTCACCGATCAGCTGTAATCTGTGGGGAAACCTTGGCGTAAGTGTTCAGTTTCTCCGCAGCGCCTCCACAGGCGAAATAAGGCATCGCACAGTGTCCATTCACATCAATGGGATGCCTGTGTATCGCAGGACAAGACGGGAGCTGCAGAGCGGGAGACCCTCTTTGTAACCACCCACCACTCAGGCCAGGAGATGAGGACCCTCATCTATTCATTCAGTGGGTTTAATAAACTGGGCAGCCCCTTTAACCCTTTGGATACAGGAGTTTTTTTCATTTTTGCGTTTTCATTTTTCTTCCCCATCTTCCTGGAGCCATAACTTTTTATTTTTCCATTGACATATCCATATATGTGACATGTTGTACTTACTAATGCCACCATTGAATATGGCATACAATGTAGTGGGAAGCAGGAAAAAAAATTCCGAATGGGGTGGAATTGGGAAAAAAACGCAGTTCCTCCACCGTTTTATCCCTACGGCGTTCCCTTTGCAACAAAAATGACCTGTGCCCTTCATTCTCTGGGTCAGTACAATTACAACGATACCACATATGTATAGGTTTTTTATGCCTAAATACTGTAAAAATAAATAAAAACTTTGGGAAAAAATTTTTTTTTACATCACCATATTCTGACGCCCACAACTTTTTTATAGTTATGTCTACTAAGCTGTGGGGGGCTAATTTTTTGCAGGACGATCTGTAGTTTTTATTGAGACTTTTTGATCATTTTGATACTTTTTTCCGTTACGCCATTCACCGTATTAGAAAAATATTTTAATAGTATGTGATGCCCATGTTTATATTTTTTATTATTTTTCAGGCATGCTCAACCTGCGGCCCTCCAGCTGTTGTAAAACTACAACTCCCACAATGCCTTGATGTAGGCTAATAGCTGTAGGTAGAGATGAGCGAACTATTTTTAGTTCGGCGTCCAAAGTTCGGGTTCGGGTTATCGTAGCATCCCGTTATGGATTCTGCTACCGCGGACCATAACGGCATTCGGAATCCATAAGGGGATTCTTCAATGAACCCGAACCTTGGACAACCCTAAGGACCTGGGGTGACGTCACCGTCATGTGATCAGTGCAGGGGGCGTGGTTGAGCACTGGATCACCTCTTATCCAATCCAATACTGAGCCACGCCCCCTGCACTGATCACATGACCGTGACGTCACCCCAGGTCCTTAGGGTTGTCCAAGGTTCGGGTTAATTGAAGAATCCCCTTATGGATTCCAAATGCCGTTATGCTCCGCGGTAGCGGAATCCATAACGGGACGCTACGATAACCCGAACCCGAACTTTGGATGCCGAACTAAAAATAGAAGTTCGCTCAACTCTAGCTGTAGGCTGTTCGGGCATGCTGGGAGTTGTAGTTTTGCAACAGCTGTTGGGCCGCAGGTTGAAAATGCCTGATTTAAGTATTTCTATTTTTATTCTAAGGAAAGGGGGTGATTTAAAATTTTTATATATATTTTTTTTTAATTTTTTATATACTTATTTTTTATTATTTATGTATTTATATTTTTACTCTAAGGAAAGAGGGGTGATTTAAAGTTTTATATAAAAAAAAAACTTTTGTATATTTTTGGATATACTTTTTTTTTATTTTATTTTTTACTTTTTTATGTTTTTGTAGCCAAGTTCATAATTTTTTTTTTTATTCAATATTACCGTACTGCAAATGGGTAATATGTGAATAGCTGATTTCTTATGTTGGCCTGCCACCTGCTGACCAACATAGGAATTGCAGCTCTAATACGCTGGGTCTCTTTAGAGCAGGCATCCCCAAACTGCGGCCCTCCAGCTGTTGCAAAGCTACAACTCCCAGCATGCCCGAACACTCTACAGCTATCAGCCTACAGCAGGGTATTGTGGGAGTTGTAGTTTTACAACAGCTGGAGGGCCGCAGTTTGAGGATGCCTGCTTTAGAGAGAGTAAGGCTACTTTCACACTAGCGTTTTTGCTGATAATACAACCATCTGCATCCGTTATGAACGGATCCGGTTGTATTATCTTTAACATAGACAAGACGGATCCGTCTTGCTCCGTATCCTAGGACAAAAAGCAAACCGCAGCATGCCGCAGTTTGCTCTCCGGTATGAGAATGGAACGGAATGCATTTTGGAGCATTCCATTCTGTTCAGTTACGTTTTGTCCCCATTGACAATGAATGGGGACAAAACAGAAGCATTTTTTTCCAGTATTGAGACCCTATGACGGATCTCAATACCGGAAAATAGAAACGCTAGTGTAAAAGTCGCCTTAGACTGAATTACCGGCATCCTCACAGGGATGCAGGTATTAACCTGGAAGCATCCGCTTCCGGATTTTTCACTCTTTAGATGCTGTGATCACACTTGATCATCACAACATCTAAAGGCTGTAATGACCGCGATCGGCATTATTGCCGGTCGCGATCATTAGCCGCGGGCCTCTGCTATTTGAAACAGCAGAGACCCGTCGGCCATGACGCCTGCTACACACACGAGCAGGCGCCATGTTTACAGATCGCTCCAGCACCATACATGTATGGCGCTGGTAGCAAAAGGGCTAAAAGATATTATATAGTGCCTACCGGGAGCAGCGAAGCAAAATTATTTTGACAGACTAGGTACCAGTATTGAGTTAGGCTACTTTCACATTAGCATTTTTTGCGGATCCGTCATGGATCTGCAAAAACGCATCCGTTACCAAAATACAACAGCATGCATCCGTCATGAACGGATCCGGTTGTATTATGTCTATAGCCATGACAGAGCCGTCATGAACACCATTGAAAGTCAATGGGGGACAGATCCGTTTTCAGTGTTCTCAGCGATCCGTTTGCAGCTTTATTCTGTCTGCGATAAGGACGCAACCAAACGTAACGGAATGCACTTTGGTACGATCCATTTCGATCAGTTCAGTTTTGGCCCCCATGACAATGAATGGGGACAAAACTGAAGCGGTTTCTTCCGCTTTTTAGATCCTATGATGGATCTTAATGGCGGAATTAAAAACGCTAGTGTTAAAGTAGCCTTAGCTGGATAAATGTACATTGTATTTGATTGTACAGATTTAATATTATACACTTTCTAACTTATGCAAAAAAAAAAATCCTTCAATCCTCAAATATTGTGTCTGTTCCGCAGAAAGAGAGATCAGAGCTGTTACGCTGCATTGTAGAAAACAGACTTTCATGTGAAATTGCTCGATTTAGCGACCTTGATCTCCATCAGCTGGCAAAGGAAACGGAAGGTTTTGTAGCCAAAGATTTTGTCATGCTTGTGGAACGAGCCATAGAGTCCAGTGTGGCTACAAGGAAGATCTACAGTAAGCAAGGTAATGTGTTCTCCAGTCTTCTGGGTTGGTGTGTAGGGGCGCCCTGCAGGATAAATAGTCTCTTCATGATGGACGGTTTCCCTAGGCCTCATGCACACGACCGTGTCCATATTGCGGTCCGCAAGATATGAACACCTTCCGTATGCAGTGCACATTTTTCTCAGTCCCATTACTAGAAATGGCTATTCTTGTCTGTAATATGGACAAGAATAGGACATGTTCTGTAATTTACGTAAAAGACACATGGATGCAGACAGCACACGGATGACATCCATTGACACGTCCGTTTTTTGTGGATCCATAGAAATGAATGTGCAAAAAATGTGGATCGGACACGGATACAAAATACAGTCGTGTGCATGAGCCCTTAGGGCATGTTCACATAACCGTTATGAATTCCGTTATGGTTTTACGTTATAACATGGTTTCCGTTATGCAAGACGGAAACAAACGTCTTGTCGAGAGGACTTTCTTTTTCGTCCTGCATAACGGAAACCAGACTGGCTGAACGGCATTATGGGCGATATCGCGTTCCCGGGCTTCTTACTTTCATTTTGTAACACGTGCAGCCACCATTTTAGGAAAAACTGATTTGTTGCCATGAAGCGCAAGGAAATTCGATTTGTTGCTTCGCTCAACACTATTTATGAGGTCAGGAGAACAGAGATAAGAACCACACATGAGCCGTCAGACGGACGAAATTCAAAGACTGTGACAGCTTGCAAGCAGACTGATTTTTTTAACCCTTGTATCTCAGAAACAGCTGAGACCAATTGAAAAAAAATGATTTTTAGCCCAAAATGAGTAAAATGCAGTCCCCCGAAGGTGTCCATAGCCTTTAACCCTTCAACCAGTGGTTACTAGGTTTTTTTTCAGCTCACTTATTCCTTCATCCTTCATCTACTTGGACCTGATGGACATATTTCTTATATAACCTAAGGGCTCGTTCACACTGGGGTTTTTCCTTTCCGTCCTAGAGTTCCGTCCTCGGGGCTCTAGGATGGAAAGCTACTGATCAGGATTATCCTAATGCATTCTGAATGGAGAGCATTCCGTTCAGGATGCATCAGGATGTCTTCAGTTCAGTATGTGAACGTTTTTTGGACGTTGACAAAACCGTAGCATGCTGCGGATTTGTCTCCATCCAAAAATCCGGAGGACATGCCGTAACGCCGGATCCGGAATTAATGCCCATTGAAGTGCATTCATCCGGATCCGGCATTAAGCTAAACGTCGTTTTGGCGCATCGCCGGATCCGACGTTTAGCTTTTGTGAATGGTTACCATGGCAGCCAGGACGCTAAAGTCCCGGCTGCCATGGTAAAGTGTAGTGGGGAAGCAGGGGAGAAGTATACTTACCGTCCGTGTGGCTCCCGAGTCCCGGGGCGCTCCACAATGACGTCAGAGCGCCCCATGAGCATGGATCACATGATCGCATGGAACACGTGATCCATGCGCGTGGGACGCTCTGACGTCATTGTGGAGCGCCCCGGGAGCCGCACGGACAACAAGTATACTGCTCCCCCGCTCCCCACTACTACTATGGCAACCGGGACTTTAGTAGCGTCCTGGCTGCCATAGTAACCTGAAAGCATTTTGAAGACTGATCAGTCTTCAAATGCTTTCAGTTGTCTTGCGCTGTGACGGATCCAGCGGGCATTTCTGGCGACGGAAGTGCACGCCGGATCCACACAACGCAAGTGTGAAAGAGGCCTAAAGTGAACTTACACACCTCCCATATTTGTACATTTTCCTGCATTTAAGGTTTTCTTTTGTTTTTTTTTAGATTTAGTTTTGTCGACATCAGACTTCCAGAAAGCCCTTAAAGGTTTCACCCCTATGTCCCTGAAGAACGCCAATTTACACAAGCCGAAGGACCAGGGCTGGAGTGTGGTGGGAGGACTGCACTCTGTACGGCAGGTTCTGAAGGACACCATTGAGTTACCGGCCAAGGTGCAGTCTCAGAAATCTAACATATCTTTTCTTACATTACATCATGGCTGTTAGTTATTTCTCATATATATGATCTGAAGAAGAAAACTATATAGACAGAAAATAAAATGTTTGAATGAAGATGGTTCATGTTTTTTTTTGTTTTGTTTTTTATTATCATCATTTTTTAGTATCCAGAGTTATTTGCAAACCTTCCAATCCGGCACAGATCTGGAGTCCTGCTGTACGGGGCACCGGGCACTGGGAAGACTTTGTTGGCTGGTGTTATTGCTCATGAAAGCAGGATGAATTTCATCAGTATTAAGGTGATAACCGCGTTTTTTGGTAACGCATGCAAACACAATGTGAAGGGCATAAAGTAAATGTCCACCTTTCAACACTGTTTTCTTTTATATAAAAAGGTCTAAAATCCTTTGTTTAATTTCCTATTTTCATATTTGTTTTTTTTCTGCAAAGATGTAGATTTAAACGATAATTACCTGGCTACTTAAAGGGGTTATCCCATAAATAATGTAAAAAATTATAATCAGACTTCCTATAGTACATGACAATATCTTTGTAATAAAGCTAGAACCAGCCCTGCACCTCACATGGATCCAGAGATCTCCCCATTCATTGCTCTGCTAGATTTATATCAAGCTGGCAGCTCAAGGGGCGTGTCTTTTTTGCTGCAGCTCAGGGGGCGTGCCCATGCTCTCCCTATCACAGCTCAGGAGGCGTGTCCATGCTCTCCCTATCACAGCTCAGGAGGCGTGTCCATGCTCTCCCTATCACAGCTCAGGGGGCGTGTCCATGCTCTCCCTATCACAGCTCAGGAGGCGTGTCCATGCTCTCCCTATCACAGCTCAGGAGACGTGTCCATGCTCTCCTTATCACAGCTCAGGAGGCGTGTCCATGCTCTCCCTATCACAGCTCAGGAGACGTGTCCATGCTCTCCCTATCACAGCTCAGGAGGCATGTCCATGCTCTCCCTATCACAGCTCAGAAGGCGTGTCCATGCTCTCCCTATCACAGCTCAGGAGGCGTGTCCATGCTCTCCCTATCACAGCTCAGGAGGCGTGTCCATGCTCTCCCTATCACAGCTCAGGAGGAAGTTAAAAGATTAAACTGAGCATGTGCGACCATCTCAGTGAGCAGGACAAAGAAATAAGAAATTAAGTGGCACTATAAAGATACATTTTACTAAATAACTTAGTAGCTATACAAAATGTTTAATTACATGCAATTACAAAAGTATTCAGATCCAGGTGCTGGTTTGAAAACTGAAAACTTTTTCGTGGTTCAACCCCTTTAACCTCTTAAAGGGGTTTGGTTTTCCAGGATTTTAATATTGATGACCTATCCTCAGGATATAGAAGTGAACGGGACGGCTTCTTGTAATTACACTGCTCACCGCTGCGATGTTGACGGCGAGCAGGTAAACAATGAAGGAAAGGATGCGCTCACACAACCAGCTGATCAGCGGAGGTGTCGGACCCCTACCGATCTGATATTGATGAACTTTCCTGAGGATAGGTCATCAATATTAAATTCCTGGAAAACCCCTTTAAAGAGGAAACTATTTTACGTTTCTGCATTTTCTATTTTTTACCCTCTTCCTTCCCAGAGCCATAATTTTTTTTACTTTTCTGTTCACATAGCCATATAGGGCTTGTTTTTTTACAGCACTAATTAATATTCCATATGATGAAGTGGAAAGCTGGAAAAAAAAATCTAAATAGTGTGGAATTGGAAAAAAAAAGTAAATTCTGCCATAGTTTTATGGGTTTCGATTTTACGGTGTTCCTTATTTAGTAAAACTGATTATTTTCCGGGTCAGTATGATTACAGTGATGCCAAATTTTATATAATTTTTCTTGTGTTTTAATACATAAAAAAAAATAACGTTTAAAAAAAATTCATTTTTTTGTTTGCATCGCCATATTCTGACCCCCATAATTTTTTTATATTTACGTCTATGGAGCTGTGTGAGGGCTAATTTTTTTGTTTGCGGGACAATCTGTAGTTTTATTGATTGAACTGAGAACTACAAGGCTGATAACCAAGCACTGGAGCATTTTCTGGGGTATCTGGGCTCTAGATACCGATGCCCTACCATCAGTATCACAACAATGGGGTCCGATATCAGTCATCCCCACAGTCAGCAATTCTAAGCAGTCATTCAGTTGAATGGGAGCTGAGCTGCAGTACGCCAGCACGGCCATTACACAGAGGACTGAGCATTTTGCTTCCAGCTCCATCCACTGTGTTATTTCCAGTGCCAGAAGCTGGAAAACCAATATACAAAAAAAATGTTAGAATGAAAACAATAAAACTTTTGGAAAATAAAAAAAATGTTAGAAAATCTATTTGCGCCATTGAAAAAAATGTTTTTTTTTAGTCTAGTTGTCATGTAATGCCATCTGTGTCCTCTAGGGTCCGGAGCTTCTCAGCAAATATATTGGAGCCAGTGAGCAGGCCGTGCGGGATGTCTTTACCAGGTAACACTTAGCTTCACTGGTAAGAGATGAAGATAGGCCATAGACTATAATACAGTCTAATGCCTGTCATCGTATCCCATGAGTGAAGGCAAGAGAGGCTGATGGGAGTCAGAAAGTTATGGCAAGCACTGCAGACCCTTTATACTAGTAGATCCTCTCCTATATTACAGATGACCCCTGGGGGGAAAGGGGGTCCCAGCATCAGGGCCTCTTTGATCAGCTTATCCATGAGGACCCATCTTAAAGGGACACTAAGCCTAGAAATGACCAAAATTAGTAAACAGGAGATAACCTTGCCCGCACTGTTTGTGTGTTTCCAAGCTTTTCTGCATGTTCCTAAGGCCACATTCACATGTCCGTAGTGTTTTGCGTATCCGGACCGCACACGGCCACCGCTACCATAGAAAATACTGATTCTGCAATTGCAGACAAGTATAGGACATGCTCGGATGTGGACAGCGCACGGTGTGCTGTCCGCATCTTTTGCAGCCCCGCTGAAATGAATGGGTCCGCAAAATGGCGGAACAGATGCAGACTCATTCATACGGTCGTGTGAATGTAGCCTAAAACACATAGGGGGAGATTTATCAAAACTAGTGTAAAGGAAAATTGGCTTAGGCCTCTTTCACACTTGCGTTCCTTTCCGTCCTAGAGTTCCGTCCTCGGGGCTCTAAGACGAAAAGATACTGATCCGGATTATCCCAATGCATTCTGAATAGAAAGAAATCCGTTCAGGATGCATCAGGATGTCTTCCGTTCAGTATTCAAACGTTTTTTTGCCGTGGAAAAATCCGCAGCATGCTGCGGATTTTCCTCCGGCCAAAAAAACTGAAGGCATGCATTGAAAAGCATTAATCCGGATCCGACGTTTAGCTTTCTGAATGGTAACCATGGCAGCCAGGACGCTACTAAAGTCCCAGCTGCCATGGGAAAGTAGTGGGGAGCCAGGGGAGAAGCTACTTACTGTCCGTGCGGCTCCTGGGGCGCTCCACAATGACGTCGCAAGGATCATTTGATCCATGCGATGTAGGGGCGCTGTGACGTCATTATGGAGCTCCCCGGGAGCCGCACGGACAGTAAGTAGCTTCTCCCCTGCTCCCCACTACTTTTGCATGGCAGCCGGGACTTTAGTAGCATCCTGGCTGCCATGGTAACACTGAAAGCATTTTGAAGACTGATCAGATTTATCAGAAATGAAAGGTGGAATCCGATTGGTTGCTATGGATGACAAAGCCAGTTTTCCTTTACACCAATTTTGATAAATCTCCCTCATAATCTTCCATTTTCCTCTGGTGAGCGGCTGAGGGACAGGTCTAATCCAAGGGTTGATGCTTAGTAGTCATTGTGTCCTATTGCATTTAGAACAGAGGGGGGAGGCTCCTGCTGCAGCCATATACAGGACAGTGAGGAGGAGCAGGGGATGGCTGACCTCTTGGGACATATTTTTTTATAGTAATATGAAACAAAACAGGATAAAGGGAAAGGGTGGGATTAAAGGGGTTGTCTAAGGAAGGGTACTTAAACAAAGCGGGTTATAGGGGTTGTCCGGTTAGGGCATATAAACATAACAGAGAAGAGTGCCTCATTCTGGTGGAATCAAGCTGTCCTTGTATTACATGAACCCACATTTATAGTGCCCCCTTTTAGGCTTCACCCAGTAACCTTGCCCCCTTTGCCCAAGCACTTTTGCTGTATGACTAAAGCAGCCCTGATTCAGGTAGCAATAACTCATAGGGGTTCATTTACCATCAGCACAGTCCAAGCGAACGTGCTCATGTGACTGTATAGGATAGAGGCCACCATATAACACGAGCAGTGCCCATGTTTTTTCGGTGTGCCCTGCCTTAGCAGTTTGAACTAAAGCAATGTAGTATATTAGTGATCGCTTAAATGGTAGTTCCCCAGTTTAGCCATAATCTATGTATGTTCTGTGTTTACAGAGCCCAGGCTGCCAAGCCCTGCATCTTGTTCTTTGACGAGTTTGACTCCATTGCGCCACAAAGAGGACGCAATAATACAGGAGTCACTGACAGAGTGGTCAATCAGATGCTGACGGAACTGGATGGGGTGGAGGGGTTACAAGGTAAAATCTGTATCATAAAGGGCCACATATACTGTATAGACCAGCTGTACTTTTTATAAATGGTCTAACCCATTCTGCCTTTGATTATTTTGTTAGGAGTTTATGTTCTGGCAGCCACCAGTCGCCCAGATTTGATTGATCCTGCCCTACTTCGACCTGGACGCTTGGATGAATGTTTGTACTGTCCGCCTCCAGACCAGGTCAGTCAGCAATGTTTGGAGTATGTTAGGCTATGTGCATATCGTGTTCCACCAAATCGTTCTGTTGTATAAGTTAAACACATCTATGGACTCACTCTGACTCAATGCATGTCGAAACAGAATACTTTTGGGGGTATACACCAGCTTCTGCATAAAGTGGGAGAGAGGTGGCTGAGACTCAGATGCCACGTCCATGCAAAGGGCCCACTATTATAACATTAATAGTATTGCATATACTTTACCCCTGGGTAACACTGTGTTTCTGGGCTGTACTGGCCTACTCACCTGTTTTACCATGAATTCTCAGGTCTGGGAATAAGATAGGCTTAACAAAGCTTAGGTGCATAAAAAGTTTACAAAACTATGATAATATACATTAAAAAAAAACATACAGAGAAAAGTAACAGTCACCAAAGCAGTAGATTTACTTCAGACCTTATAAACGCAACCTGGTACCACTATCTAACTACAGTACAAGAAATTAAAGGGAAAGAACCACTAAAATAAACCTTGCCACACATCACCTCCACATCACTACCTAATGGGGGTGCTGAGAAGTCTGAAAGCCACCTCCTGTTATCTCATTGGCTCAAGCTGCTGCTGTGTCCCTCATGATTTATACTGCATCTCTGCTTGCTGTTTATTTTTATACAGGTGTCTCGGTTTGAAATCCTGAAAGGTCTCAGCTGCTCCATGATGTTAGACCACGATGTGGATTTTCAGTACATTGCTAGTCGGACAGAATACTTTACAGGAGCGGATCTGAAGGCTTTGTTATATAATGCTCAGCTGGAGGCCATCCATTCAAGTCTAGCACCCAGTGCACCCCAGGTATGAGCACCCATTTCACTATTTCGCTCTTTTATAAAATCCCATACCAGTGAATGGAGAGGAAGCTGTGTGTGCGTGGTGCTCTCTGCATTCACGGCGGGGCCTTGTTCTCCAGATAGGAGCGTGTCCCAGAGGTGGCACCCGCAACTACCAGACAATTATGGTATATCCTAGTGATATGCTATAAATGTCAACATGGGACAACCCCTTTAAAGGAGTTTTCTCATGAGAACAGTCCTTGTCTGTATGCTGTGTAATGGCATATGAATGTCACAGAGCAAATCCCCCACTCAGGACCCCTTTTATGAGCGGGAATGCCGTGTCAGATGCGACCCATCCATGCATTACATCGACTACTTCCTCTTTTGAAGGGGTAATTTCATGTGACAACCCCTTTAAGCTCTTCTGCAGTTCTTGGTGTGTGTTTGCCAATGAGACATTAACTTACCTGTTTTAGGACAATGGGTCTGGATCCGACAGTGACGCCAGCTTATCATCAATGATTTTCCTGAACCACAGCAGTGCATCAGATGAATCTTCAGGAGAACCAGACAGTGCCCTGGAACAGTCTTTTACCTCCCTAGATATGGTGAAAATTCCTCCGGATGATTCGAAGTCCAATATATGGCGCCTTTATTTTGGCAGCTCCAATGACTCTGACTTGGGGAATGGCAGTTCAGATCAGGTACTAGCCTTGGTAAGATTGTGAGCACGATTGCATGTCCACACATGCAGGTGAAAGTGTTTATGATCCATTTATCACATTTCTTCATCTCCAATAAATAAAAAAAAACTAAATATATATATATATATATATATATATATATATATACATATATATATATATATATATATATATATAGTGAAAAAAGATAGTTGGATCCAGCTTTCGATGAAACTTCAATTTTATTTCTATGCGGTAAAATCCAGTACAGACATGGCACAGAGTACAGTTAATCCAGTCTACGCGTTTCGGACCCTACTTCTGTTTTAGGTCCTTACTCATGACATATATATATATATATATATATGCTGTATATTTCAGCCATAACATTAAAACTGCTTGGGTAGTATTGTCCTGTAAGGTACAGTTTGGGAGTTCCGGTTTAGACTTATTTTTCCAGCACAGATGACAATTGGGATGAGATCTCGTGAATTTGGAGACATCACCTTGGACCCTTTGTTATGTTCCTCATTACTGAGCAATTTTTTCAGTGTGGTTTGGGCATTATCCCGCTGAAGGAGGCCATGACCATTCAGGGTCACCACTGCCATGAAGGGGGGTAATTGTCTGTACAATGTTTAGGTAAGTGGTACACCTCTACTTTATGCCAGGGCCTAAGGTTTCGCAGGAGAACGATGTCCAGAGCATCATACAGTCTCCTCCAGCTCGTCTTCTTCCATTAGTGCATCCTGGTGCCCTGTCTTTCTCTCACATGCATCTAGCCTTTCACATGATATAATATGGTTCATCAGACCAAGCCACCTTCTTCCATTGCTCCGTGGTCCAGTTCTGATGCTCACGTTTTCAGCTGTGGACAGGGTTCAGCATGGGCACTCTGACTGCTCTGCGGGTCCACAGCCTAATACACAGCAAGCTGCGATGTCCTGACTCCTTTCTATCATTGACAGCAGGAATATTTTCAGCAGCTTTTGCTCCAGTAGCTTTTCTGTGAAATCGGACCACTCCCCACATGCATCTATGAGCCGTGGTCGCTCATGACCCTGTCACCAGTTCACTGACTCTCCAAGCTTGGACCACCTTTGGTAGGTACTAACCACTACCTACCAGGAACTCCCTGCAGGGCCTGTTGTTTCGGATATGCTGTGACCCAATCTTCTAGCCATCACAGTTTGGCCCTTTTCGGAGTTGCTGAGATCCTTACGCTTGCCCATTTTTCCTGCTTCCAATACATTAACTACAAGAACTGACATGTTGCCTAATATTGCCCACCTCTTGTCCGGGGTCATTGTCACAAGATATTATTCACTTTATTATTCACATCACCCATTTTAATGTTATGGCTTATCAGTATACATGTGTAATATTCATAACGAGCGGTTACGTTCTTCCTTTAATCTGGCGTCCATAAGATCATCGCTGTATGCTGTGGTTCTTTGCATTACTCCTACCCATTGCTGTTTACGTCATTAACACTAATCCATTCATCAAATCATTGTCATTTCCACAGCACATCTGTTCCGGTGAATATCGGGGCACCAGCTAACATATATATCTAGATAATTTCAGATCTAGAAACAAACCTTTCAGAAATTCTGATATCTACCTTCCTTCCAGCATTGCAGTCCCCTCATTATCCTCGCACAGTTTCAAAAAGGACAACCCCCCCTTCCTCCCAAGCTGACTGTCCAAGAAGAACCATGTTCCTAGCACCCCAAGAGATGTACATGAAAAGAGTCAGTATGATAACTGCACGGCAGTCGGCAAAGATAGGTGCATTGATTAGCCTACAGTGCACACCCTAGGGGGAGCTGTCGAGTGGGTGCACCCATGGGCACCAGTTAAGTAGGACATCATCAGGCAAAACTCTGTTATGCCTCGTGCAGGGCCTGAAGGGGGTAGGGCTTGGCACTGTCATGCACCGCCCCTTCAGGCTCAAACCATGCAGAAATGTTGTCTGGAGGGTTCCTTTAGACTTCCAAGTATTCCATATCTAGTGCAGCCAATGCATTTGTCACCATGTCAGCCCCTGTCCACATGCATCATTAGGGCTTATGACTACTATCATGGAGGGTACTTCGCCCAGGATCCACTTCTGTGTGCCAGAACTGATTGCTGCTCTGGCAGACCCAGTCTGTCCATAACATTTAAATGCTTAACATATACTAATGAGTGCGGGTATCCTTGGCTCCCCCCCATAATATCTCATTGAGAAGTGGAGAAGCTGAACCTTCAGTGATCGATTGATCACCACACCATCTTCATGGGACACTTTGCATTTTCGGAGAATTTCATATTGTTGGCATATCCTCCGGATAGGTCATCAGTATGAGGTCTGCTGATCAGCTGTTCGGTGGAGCCGCAGCACTCCGCAAGCTATTAGGCCAGCGACTTCTTGATTATTGGCAGGGGCGGACTGTGAACCTTAAAGTGGCCCTAGAAAAAAAGGTAAAAGTGGCCCTATGTTGTAGGAGGGTCCAAATTGGCAGAAGACGGGACAGAAGTAGGCAGGGCCAACATATGTAGGCAGGGACAACAGATGTAGGCAGGGCCAGCAATACATTAGTGCAGGGCAATATACCGCTCCAACTGAACCAAATATCACATGCAGCAGCAAATACTGCAACCAGCGCCAAAGGATTCAACTGTATCGCTGTCCTGAGGACATTTATATAGTTGGATTCAGGAGGGCACCTGTGGCTGCTGACCAGAGAGAATTCGATCATTAGGAATCTGGCTGGCAGCTTGGGTGGCCCTCCTAGAGTCTATGGCCAATCCGCCCCTGATTATTGGTCATATGGCCTAGGTGCAGCTCAGTCCCATTTAAGTGAAAATCCTGGAAAAACCCACAAATCCTTATCCTAGGGACTTTTAACCCCTTATACCACCAACATGTAAATGTATGTCATCGGAAGTCATTACCATACAAAAAGAGGTTTGGATGTAAGCTGAATGTGAACGGACAATGCTGGCTTCAATTATGGGACCGACGTTGAACACAGACCATCCTAGGAAGGTAATGCAGTAATCTGTGACGTATGAACAAAACGCCAAAGAACTCCTTTAACTGCAGGCGTCGGTACATAATCACAGCGGTATTGCGGCAATGACAGGTAACATGTCTTCCTTCAATTGTCTTTACAGACCTGCCACAGCTTATCTGGAAGCAATTCCATTACACATGATTTCACTGGCTTGTCTGTAGGAGAATTGGTGTCTTCCCAACCTCTAGTGTTCCTAACTTCCTCCTCACAAGAAGATCTCCAGGAGCACTGCCAGAATGCCCGTGCCGAGACCGCTCTTACCAACTACAAGAACTTGGTATAACCACCTCACCCATAGCTCTCTCACCCTTCATCTATAGATGCAGCTGAGTTAGAAGATGTAGGAGACGCAGAAGGTTTTGGGGTATACCACTCATAGTGCAAGCAAAATTTATAGGTGACAGAGCATTGGTAAAACTTTAAAATGCAGGCACCACAAATTACTCTGACACCCTCGGCAAACCACTGATTTTGCTGGCAGAAGACATGAGCAACCAGGCATTTCCTCGGCCATGGCTGCTGCAGATCAAACGTGGTGTCCCATGGAGGCTATTGAGATGATGTCCATGTAATGTGGGGGCTGCTTGAGTCTCATACTCTCATTCAGCGGCTCTCCATGGTAATAGAGGGGGATCTTGGGTGGGTAGGATCACCCTTACAGGCCATATGGACATGAGTTGTCTCAGCTTTTGCTTCATTATTGCATGAGCTACCTGAACAGAGGACCCCAGAAGTGAAGTCTGTGCCTGTTATAGAGCATAACTAAACCAGACACCCCCTTTAAGGTCAGAGGGGCTGACACATTGATGATTAAAGGCCTCTTAATTACCTGGTAATAAGGACTAAAGACTTCAATAGACATGCTAATGTGTTTTAGGGAGAAAATAGACTACAGTAGTTGGGTCACATTTTGCTGGGCTCCTTCCCAAAGAGATCAGTAGTCAGGAGCGTAGCTAACAACTCATGGGCCCTGGTGCAAGAGTTCAGCTTGGGCCCCCTTTCCGTCAGTGCATTGTGTGTCTTCTTATGCGGCACAAGGGTCTTTGGGCCCCTTCAGGCTCCTGGGCCCGGTAGCGACTGCTACCTCTGCACCCCCTATAGCTACGCCCATGTCAGTAGTGTTAGCATTAGCTCAGGCTGATCGTTTTGGTGACCACTAAAAAGGCTGCATTCAAGCTGTAGCTTTGCAGATTACTACATTGCAAGCCTGTCCTTGTCCTGATAATTGCCTGCCCAGCAGATCAGCGTCGGGTGAAAGGTTATGCACCCCTGATCTATGCAATGTGCCCATACACAGCGTTACCTAGTATATGGCAGGATTATAATTAAACTACTAACCTCTTCTGAGCTGTCCATGATACATCATCTACAAGCATCTCATAGTCTACGTATTAATAACTCCAGAAATGTATGTTATTTTAGAATTTTATTTTAAATATAAAATATCTGTTTATATTTGATCAATCAGCAGGAGGAGCCGCCTCACTGCCCTATGGAATCAAAGAAGAAAATGTGCGTTGGCCAAAAGCACCTTCTGGCTGCACTTGCCACTACCAGACCGTCTATAAGTGCAGAAGACTGGAAGTTTTTCAACCATCTGTAAGGAATGACTAATATATATATATATATATATATAATGTATTCAGTCCAAATCAGATTGCCAGAGGGGGAAAGAGACTGAGTGGGGAACTATAGTTACAGCTACCAGAGGGGGAAGGAGACTTACTGGTGGAGCAGAGGATGTAATAGACATAGAGTGCATGCAAGGGGCTTTGGGAGTTGCAGGCAGAAAACAGAGAAATGGGTTATGTGACGCTGCCCAGCAGCCCGCCTATAATAACACAGATTAGAAGTGGTGCAAAAGGGGACAAAAATTTTTTTTTTTGTTAAAAAATACTGTTGGAATACAGTCCAAAGTACCACATTTTTAGACTATAAGACACACCGGACTATGAGACGCACCCAGGATTTAGAGGAGGAAAAAATATATTTCATTAGACCTTAGAACAGACCCCCAATCTTAATCAGACCTCAGATCAGACTCCCAAATTAGTCCCCCATTCTTCATTAGACCTCACATCAGACCCCTAAGCTCGATAAGCCTGAGATCAGACCCCCCATTCCCCCAACCTTCAACGGCCTCGGCTCAGACCCCCATCGGCCTCGGATCAGACCCCCATCGGCCTCGGCTCAGACCCCCATCGGCCTCGGCTCAGACCCCCATCGGCCTCGGCTAAGACCCCCATCGGCCTCGGCTCAGACCCCCATCAGCCTCGGCTCAAACTCCTATCTGACCTCAGATCAGACATTAAAATAAATAAATTTATTTATTTAAAAACTTATCTCTCCTGCTCCAGACAGCGCTGTCACTCTGCAGATCCACTCGCCCTCCATGGTTTTCTTCCGACCCGCGCTGCACTGTGACCTGACGTAGCACAGCGTCAGGTGATAGTGCGCACCTACATGCACTACATCCTAAAGCTGTAAGCGCCCAGAAGAAGACCGGGGAGGGTGAGTAGAGTCAGCACAGCGCTTCCCTCACTGCTCCCTGCGCCTCCCACAAGCCGATGACCGTTTTAATAATGGAAGCAAGCATTGGCATTCGTACTATAAGATGCACTGCCACTCTTCCCTCACTTTTGAGTGTCTTATAGTCTGAAAAATACAGTTATTTAAAGATAGCCTTTAATAGAATTTTGGGACTTTCAATATAATTTGGATACCCTTTTAAAGAAACACTCACCTATAATTCTGCTAGCTAAATAGGTATTCACATGGGCTGAGGATCAGGGCAGTTTTCCTATGAATGCTCATTTCCGATAATTGGCCTGTGTAAATGTGCCATCGATCACTCAGCAAACGCGCATTCGTCAGTTGCCAGCAGCACATCTCGCTGTGTGAACATGGATATGCTGCCAACAAACAATGAATCTGTATGGGGATGAACGATCACAGTAACAATCATTCATCCCCCATACAGAGGGTATGATTGCTGCATGTAAAAGCAGTTAAACAAGTGGGCAATGATCAGGAATGAATGGTCTGTTCCCAGTCTGCCCAGCGTCTCGGCCCATACACATTTATGGCAGAGCCACAGGATACGCCTGAGACACCTCTTTATTGATTTGAAGGGTAAAACTTGCCACGGTGAATGGGGGATCACAGGGTCCAGCTAATTAAGGGTCACATTGGTGTGATCCCAACATATCAGGCATTTACAGCATATCCTGAGGATGTGCCACATCTGTAAGATGGAAAAAGCCTTTAACAGTTACATCCTGAACTATTTCACTTTTGCTTTCTTAGCCCAGCAGCCATGTTATTCCTACCGGGGAAGTTTTTGCTTTCATTGTTTAGCAGTATTTAGTCCTTTGTGAATGAAAGGCCGGTTGCAGCCTGACACCCCCCACACAGGAAGGCAGTGTTATCTGTGCGTAAATCATTCTTTAGGCACAAGGATGTACTTCTTCTTCTCTAGTGAGGTGACCACCACATTGCTCGTTCATTGGTTGATCGGCGGTACATTTACACAGGCAGATTGTCGGGAACGAACGTTCACAGAAATGTTCAATCTGCCCCATATTCATGCAATTTAAATCCACCTTCACTGTGAAAAACATTTGCACTGGAGTGTCTTTTATAGTGTTTGTCCCATTATAACTTATACCCTATGCACAGGAGTGTCTGATGGGTGGGGGTCCAACTGCTGGGGGCTCGTGTTCACCTGTTTGAATGGAGTAATAGCCATGCATGTATGTCAGCAGTACAATTCAAGTCTATGGGACTGATGGATATAGCTGAATACAAAGTGCTCATAGAGCTGAATGGAGCGTCAGTGCACATGCACGCCCGCTGCGCCATTAAGACCTGGGAACATGGGACACTGCTTCGGACCCCGTTGATCAGACACTTATTCCTTACCCTGTGGATAAGGGGTAAGTTGTTAGAATGGGACAACCTCTTTAGAGAGGTACATCTGCCTTTTAAATTGATGGGATAATGCTAGATTATGCCATACCTTTATGTTACTTGTTATGGTCGTGGGGGTGTGACCTTTGGGAGCCCCAAGATTAAAGAATGAAGGAGCCTGTTAGATCTGACTGCCCACAGTGCAGAGGATTTGAAGCACAGCTCTATTCACTGTTCCCTGCACAGTCGGGTGGCCAGGGCGCCACTGTGCAGGACAAGGGTCCATTCAATTTCACACGTCCGCAAAATGGGTCTGCATCCGTTCTGCAATTTTGCAGAACGGGTGCGGACCCGGTCATTTTCAATGGGGCTGCAAGTGTCCGCATCCGCACTTATGTTCCGCAGCCCCGCAAAAAAAATAGAACATGTCCGGAGCCACAGACAAGAAAAGGCATTTCTATTATAGTGCCGGCCATGTGCAGTCCGCAAAATGCAGAACGCACATGGCCGGTGCCCATGTTTTGCGGATCTGCAATTTGCGTACCGCAAAACAGTTACGGACGTGTGAATGGACCCTAAAACTGTGACTAGGCCATAGTGCTGATTTATTCTCTAGATTGGTGGGGGTCACAAGTGTCAGGCCCCCTACCATCATAGTGATGGATGTGATATGCCTTCACTTTACAAGATGGAAATACCCCTTTAAGGTAATGGACGGCTGTGAGTGCTATCATGATCTTGTAGATCTGAGGTGTTGTTCCGCCAGCTACAAGGGAGTGCAGAAGTAGCATTTGCAGGTTGCAGCTGGAGATTACAAGGTTTAAAGGGAAGCTGTCAGCAGTTTTGTACTTTTAAAACTGGCTGAATCGTTGCATGTTTAATAACCGTTCACTCCAACTTGTATTTCCAGCTATGAAAAATTCCAAAATCCGAAGAGCTCGAGTGGACAGATACACGGAAGAGGACAGAAAGTGACATTAGCCTAATTAATGCAATACTAATAATTTATAACGCAGACCGCTGTAATAAGCCACGTCATGTGTATAATTGGAATTATTAAATGTTTTTTATTTTTCATGAGCGCCAAGTCAATTCTTCTTTTACGTATAAAGGGAATTCGATATGAATAAAACCAGAGGCTCAGTGGTCGTCCTGGTGCACTGGGGTCGTGTCTCCGCCTACCTTTCAAAAACATGTGGACAGGTAAATAAGTCTTCCTTTTATGGTCCATTCACACGTCCGCAAGTGTTTTGTGGTCTGTAAATTGCGGATCCGCAAAACACGGACACCGGCGATGTGCGTTCTGCACTTTGCGGACTGCACATGGCCGGCCCTGTGATAGAAATGCCTATTCTCGTCCGTGGCTGCAGACAAGAATAGGACATGCTCTATCTTTTTTTGTGGGGCCACGGAATGGAACTACGGATGCGGACAACACACGGTGTGCTGTCCGCATCTTTTGAACCCACATTGAAATAAACGGGTCCGCACCCGGAACAGATGTGGATCCATACATGCAGACGCGTGAATGGACCCTTAGAGTGGAGTCGTTTGTGAGACATGGAGTCGCTCCTTCTTCGCCTTTTCAGCATTTGAAAGCCCATTGCGCAGAATGGATCTACACACGGTGGTAGTTTGTAAATTCTGAGTGTACCATGGGGCTTAATGGTGCACCTCATAGGAGACCCAACAACCACTGGATGAAAACCCGCAGGTTCCTCACCCCTCTGCAAACCAGAGTTTTAACTAAGCCTAAAACTTTGAGGCGGGATAGGAACACCAGAACCCAGAAGGGTAATTCTAAAGATGGTCGTACACTATGTAAATTACTATCGAACGAGTGCTTGATTAATGCCCCCCAATACCTGTGTCCTGGGCTCGGCGAGTGCGCATGTGTTCTCATTGGAGAGAGGGGAATAACCCACTTGTTCAGTTGACAGCTATTCCTTCTAGTCCTCCGTTACATGCATGCTACACTTGGCCAAGTGAGCATGTGTTTTCACTAGGGAGACCCCAGTGGCAGCAACTTATTTCATTGAGAACAGAGGATCAGACATGTTGAAATCTAGTATTATACAGGGTGGCCTATGAAAAACAGAAACCTGTTTCCCCCTGGTGTGGGTGGGTTGTACAGAACAATGGAAGAATCATGTACTTAAGAAGGTGCTGGTGGTTTCCACCAGCGGCTATGCCAAGACCTGCTCACCTTATCACAATCAGCAACGCCTTCTGCACAGGTTTCATATTCCATTTATTGGTTCAGACCGCGCACTTTCTGGGTATTATTGGTAGTAATAAGTCAGTCAATGGACCTTGTATTTTTTTCTTGAAAGCATTTCGCTGGTCATTCGACTAGCTTTGTCAATTAGATTGACTTGTACAGGAAATCTCTGGCATTAAATACTGGTGGCTCATGCTTCAGTCAGCATAATCTGGTTATCATAATCAACATGGGGTCAAGGATCTTACAGAAATAAGATGGTTATTGCAATGAGGTGTTAGTTGTCAATAATTTTTATTAAAGTATACAAGTGAAATACAAAGCGCACTTGGTGGACGCAGCCACCTCAAGGCAAGTGCAATATGATGCACAAAAACATACTGAACATATCGAATATGGACAGCGAAAAGTACCAGGGCACTTGCGCAGGTGCTGCCAACCTGGCATTGTATCGCATGTCATATTGGCAACGAAACATCATTATTATTGCGATTAGCAAAGTGCAGCAATAAACGTGAACATAACAGAACACCAAGTGTTAAACAGGAATGGAAGGAAAGGAAGGGGGGGGTGGGTGTAAAAGGGGGGGGGGAGGGTGCTCAGACCGATTCATGGCACAATGTACACATATTGCGACCGCAACCGTAAAGCATGTGGAATATAGGAGAACATAAAAATCAGCTTCCTAGAGTTAGTCCCGAGGTTGTCCCCCATGTATTACATAGGTATCCGCAAGGACGGTGCATCAATCAAATTATAAAATGCAAACCGGCAATGGCGTGGCATATTTACTAGAGATCCAGGGGACCCACCGATTGTGAGATATCATGCGGGATCTGCACGACTGATGCAATGAGGTGTTAGAGCAGCACTGTAAGTGGCAGATAAATGATGTTGCACCCCTCCACCCCTATTCAAGCTTGGTTTTTCCAATTTCACATAAATTTCACACCTCTTTTGAACCAGTCCTCCACTGTGTCTTAAGATTCCAACCTCGCCGTCATCTAACAAATGTCCTTTGTCCTTAAGATGTAGGTATATGGCTGAGACCTGACCACAGGTGTTGGCTCTTCTATGCTGGGCTATGTGTTGGTGTAGGTGCTGTTTCCCCAATGTACAATTCTTGGCCCTCCTCACCGCACTGGACTACATACACAATATTGCTTTTCTTGCGTTGGGTCTCTTGGGTAAACCAGTTGTGTTGCCGGGTTTAAAGCAGACAGGGATGTCATGTTTTTCAAACACTGCAAGTTCTTCCATCTGCCCTGATCACGTCAATCTTGTAATTTTTTCTGCATTTAACAAAGGCCCCGTCTGAATACCCACAAGTTTTAAGGGCCCCTCTCAGGTGTTTGAATTCCTTTGTCTTAGCCTCTCTGTAAGTTGAGATCTTCTCTCTCTGGACAGTGTCGGACTGGGGTTACTTGGGCCAACCAGATGGAAATTATTTCTAGGGCCCAACCCCCCATATCATTGATAAACTTCAATACGTTTTGAATAAAATAAAAAAATACACCATAGGGGCAAGTGATTAGCTTCAGAGAGACTCCACATGTGATTTTTCTTCGGGGCCTTTGGGGCCCACCAGATAATCCTCTGTTACCCTGGTGAGCCAGTCTGAACCTGGTCCAGTTACTCTGACGTATTACTTCAGAGACTTACTTCACAGACTTTCTGGGTATTAGTTTCACAAACCCTAAATTTCAGGTAACCCCACAGATACCAGTTGCATACCCCTAGGGTTAATGACCATGGAGGCCACAACCCTTTGCTCACCACACGTTCTCCTGTGAATGACTCGTCACAGGGACACATGTAGCAAGTCGCCCTGTCTTGGTGATATATGCAATAATTATACTCACGCTCATTATCTGATAAATGTGCATCGAAATCCTGGAAGATGTTTTTTTTACTGTGTACCCATAGCCGCACGGGAAACACAGTTTTTTTGGATCGTGTAGAGGCTGTTGGTGCAGCTTGTGTGAATTTTCTGTCTGCCCAGACCAATTCTGTGAATTTAAAGAATGCCGCTAGATAGAAACGCGCTTCATAAGACATGACAGGTCGTGACGGGTCTAAATGTCCGTCCACAATCACATACAGTAGCATACTTGCCAACTATTCCGAATTTGGCGGGACTGTCCCTGATTTTCACAGACAGTCCTGGCAAATTTCTTTGCTCTCCTGGGCCAAAAGAACAGGAGGGGTTAGCAAAAACTCGGCCCATAAGTGGGTGTTCTCTGAAGGGATCTGGATGTTCCTAGGGGGTGGGGCTTATATGCCCCGATTTTACCAACCAAAACTGTGGTAAGTATGCAGTAGCAATACGCGGCGCACTCCTGACACTTGGTTTGACTTCAGGTGAAGTGATTTCAGCACTCAACAATACGTGCACCTGCTAGGATCAATTTGTATCAAATACTTTCGGCTTCTCTCATCTTCAGTCTTTTCCTGGATGTCCGAACACTTGGTTCCTGTATTACGACACTTACACACCAAACTGTATATAACGTTTTTATTAGAACAATTAGATCTGGAAACTGACCAGTCGTGTGTTCTTGGGAACAGGTGTCCAATCTCACAATATGGTGGACACGCACAAAATATCGGACTGGGGTTTCCTTGGCCATCAGAGGAAATAATTTTAGGGGCCCAAACCTCATATCCTCAACAGTCTGATTCATAGAAGATTTTGATTCAAACAAAAAGACCCTAGTGGTAAGTTATTAACTCTAAATGTTTTTGTTTTTTCTTCTGGACCTTTCGGGGTCCACTATGATACAAGAGTACAAGAGCCTGGTCCTACTGAAGGATCCTCAGGTGTGTCAGTCCGACACCAGGGCCACACACAACACTAATGCCCTCCAGAACGAAAACCACTCCACCAGCAGGGAGGGAGACCATAGGCCTCATTCACTTCTTACACTGCTGAGGTAAAATGAAAGCTGACTTCTGATTGGCTGCTATCAAAGCTGAGCTCTGGTTGGCTGCTATGACAGCTGAGCTCTGGTTGGCTGCTGTGAAAGCTGAGCTTTGGTTGGTTGCTGTAAAAGCTGAGCTCTGGTTGGCTGCTGTAAAAGCTTAGCTCTGGTTGGCTGCTGTTTTAGCTGAACTCTAGTTGGCTGCTGTTTTAGCTGAGCTCTGATTGGCTGCTGTGAAAGCTGAGTCATGGTTGGTTGCTATGGGCAACAGTTTAGATGACTGAGGCCTGATAAGCATTATTTGTGGCAAGTTATTGGCTCCAAATGTTTTTTCTTCTCTTCTGGACACTGCCCAATGCCAGACCCACACACAACACTACTGCCTTCCAGAACCACTCCACAGGCAGGGAAGGAGACCATAGGCATCATTCACTTCTTACACTGCTGAGGTAAAGTAAAAACTGAGCTCTGGCTGCTGTGAAAGCTGAGCTCTGGTTGGCTGCTGTGAAAGCTAAGATATGGTTGGTTGCTATGGGCAACAGTTTAGCTGACTGAGGCCTGATAAGCATTATTAGTGGCAAGTTATTGGCTCTAAGTGTTGTTTTTTTTCAACTGGACCTTTGGGGCCCACTATGGCATCAGAGCCTGGGCCCACTGTTGGATCCATAGGTGGGTCAGCCTGATGCCAGAGCCACACACAACAGTACTGTCCTTCAGTACAAGAACCACTCCACTGCCAGGGAAGGAGACCATAGGCCTCATTCGTTTCTTATACTGCTGAGGTAAAATGAAAGCTGAGCTCTGATTGGCTGCTGTTTTAGCTGAGCTCGGATTGGCTTCTGTGAAAGCTGAGCTATGGTTGGTTGCTATAGCCAACAGTTTAGAGGACTAAAGCCTGAAAAGTATTATTAGTGACAAATGTTTTTTTTT